>VJOZ01084287.1:0-16038 GCA_009801055.1 Stichopus horrens | reverse complement strand
TTCCATGTATCTTTTTAATTAACATAAGTTATCTTCCTTAAAATAAAAGTTACTAGAGCACCACATACTTACATACCAGTTTTAAATTTATTTTATGTGTGCAACATCACCTTTGGCATTTAAGAAACAAAAAAAAATATTTGGATTGACATTTGAACAAAAACAGAAAAGCTGTTAATATCACTAGTACTATTGCAATTTTTGTTCGTATTGTGTTCCAATATGTTCCCATTGTGTTACCGTGTGTTGGCATTGTATGGCTTATAAAATATTGTACAAGATCTTGTAAGTAGAATACAGGTTTTATTTCAAGCTATGTTTTTTATAGTCGAGGAAATCAATGTTAGAGAGAAATGGTTCACGAAAACTAGGACGTAAGAGAGATCTATGTAATTTTCAAGGATCAAGTTTCATTTTTGTAATGAAATTAATCAGTAAAACTTAACAGATGTGGCAAATTTAATCCTAAGTTTAGAGATAATCAGTCCTATCGAAGGGGACAGCTTAAAGACGTCTACGAGAGAAGTACGGCAAAAAAGGAAAGAAAAAAGTGCTACAGACAAGCAATTGGTCTTTCTGTTGCGGAATCATAGAGGCTAGTGATGTTGTGGTCTTTTGTAAGTTTTCCGTTGACGTCGTTTCGAGCTTCACTGATTTAATGTTATGTTCTTGGTCAAAACATGGGTGTTCTGGTGTTGAATATCAGATAAGTACTTGGTATATCACTTTCCTGTGAATAGTGCAAAGCGAATTTACTAACTATTCCTATTGGTGACTGTCTAAGCTCCCCCTTTCCTTGGTAGAATCTTCTCTGGTTGTGGAAATAAAAACTTTTAACCTCAAAATAAATACTTGATCATGCATACCACATAAACATAACGGATAAAACGGGGGGATAAAAATAGGCCAGATACTTCACCCTGAAGATGAACGTTTAAGCAGAAGTTTTGTGATACTGAATGTATACTATAGATTCGTACATACAAGATTTGATCAGTAATCACATAAAAATGCAGGTAGGGGTCGCAAATGCTTATCAGAGTCTGTCCCTTACGTAACGTGAAAATGATGACTTTTGTGTCCAATAAAAATGTTACATAGTACGAACTGGTTGTTATTTTGAAGAGTCACTTGCTTCAGTATTAAATACGTATCCCACGTCATCCAAATGAATTTGCAAAAAGGAAATTATTTGTTAAACGCCAATGTCGAAGTATATAATTAACGAGATTTGAAATGTAGTTAAAAATGAAACATATGTCTTGAGACGTCTTTCTACATTTCGCGCTCCTTCATTATCTTCTCTAATTGGTCCGTAATTGCATTTCCAGTTGGGTCCACTAGTACCATCTTTGCTCTCCCTACCATAGCATCACTTGTCTGTATTCGCACAGGTGGTTTGTCGGCACAGATGCAAGTTTTAATCACCTCTGCGACATCTCTCCCTGTCTGCATGGTAGCTTGAATCTGTGGACCGTAACCGGACAAAAACCCTTTCCTCGTAGACGCTGACAGCTCGTCGACGTCACGATCCACATTGTCATCATCAGTGAAGGACCCTCCTTGATCATTTTGGCTTATATTTGAAGCAAAAGACGTTTGCACTGGACCTGGCTCGATACTCGTTATGCTGAAGAGAAATAAAGACGAACAAAACTTAGATCTGCGTGCAATTTCATGATTGCTTTACATTATACTTATTTACTAGCTTGCAAAAATGCCGTCCTATTCTTACATCCTACTTTCACATCTTATTTTCTACATTTTATATCCTATTTTTAGAATAGAGGTACAATGCAGAAATAAAATATGCTTGCCTGTGTGTTATCTCAGAGGTTGTTGGTTACAGAGTGTAATACAAGCAAATCACTCCATTGGCAAAGAAGGCTATAAGGTTTCTACGTCAGTTATTAAGTACGGTATTTTACTACAAAGGTTAAGCTGGACCTTGGTGGAATCAAACCCAGAAGCTTGTAATGTATGCCCCTGTACTTCTTCAAACTGCAATGTTTCAAATGCTTGATTGTGCATTGAAAGAAAGTGAAGTCATGACAACGTGCTAAAAAAAATCCTTTTTTGAACCGTGAAAAATACTGAAAAAGTTACCACACAAATGCTGCATTTCCAAGCTAGCCTCTACGTTTGCCCAATCTCAGACCATTTGTACCAAATCGAGGTACATCTCAACTGTCAATGATTTGTTGCTGTCATGGCCATGGAAATGTTCTGCCGCCATTTGTCTCAGGACTCAATATTACTTATAATGAAACGAAACGATTTCTTTAAAGCTTAAAATAAGAAAAGAGACATATGATAATTTACTAACTGTACGTTGTGAAAGCGAAGTACTGGCGCTAGGCAGCCAACAATCCCCTCCACGGCAAACTTTGTAGCAACGTAGAAATCACTAAATGGAAAAGCTGAAAGAGAGAATTAAGTATAAACAGGAGGTAATTACAATACATTTACCATTGTATTTCAAATTATGCGTAAACAAAATTAAGAAGGGAAAGAGTGTTCTTAAAGATCTGCAAATAGTCAGCACTTAATGTTTATAGAGACTTCATAGATGCGTCGTAGATTGAATAAACTAGATTAAACTGGGGTATGGCACATGAATGAAGGGGCATGTGTGATACGGAAATACGATATGTATGTCTTCTATTGGCTCACCAAGAAATTGTGAGATTCTGCAAGATCTTGTGCAAGATTGTGAGATCTACGAAGAGTGCCGAGTTCGGTTGGAGAGAGCAAACCACAAATAATTACATGAAAATATAGCAGCTAGTTCACTCAGCCTTGTCAGTCTCGGTCGGTGGATTCCATGGTACTGTCAGTATTTTCCTGAATGGAAAATCTCGTGTACTAGTATTCTTCTGTAACAGTCTGATACAATTTGTAGATGGGGATTAATGTACTTACTTGAAATTTGAAGGATGAATATTGAGCACACCATCATCACTTCTTCCATGTGAAAGGTGTTCAAGTACTAATGCTTAAATTAAATCTGCTTTACCTTTCATTTCATATGCTCTCATTTTTACGTCTTTCTAATCCTTTCTTATTTTTTTCTCCATGAAAATGGTACTCCATTTGAGTCATTCGGCAGGGGGGGAGGGAAGTGGAGGGAGGGATGTCGCCCCCCATTGTATGGCAGCTACGCCACTGATCTTAGAAAGGAAGTGGATGTAGAGAATGCTAAAGATACCGCTCAGCAATTTCTAAAATATGTAGAAATGCTTAAAATCCGATGGCATGGAAAATTACAGTCGTGTATGAATAGTCAAACATCGTCACAAATCACACATTTAAACAATTTCTTAGTCGTAACCGTCTGCCTTTGACTGGCCAATTGGAAAACTTGCATTGACCGTTTTGTACCGTTACTATCATGTTTGTGTCTGTTGTCTGTTATGTGTTGCTACTTTGCATTTCTTTTAAGAAATTACACCTCGCTAGTTTGCTTCGAGTTATCGTTACGTGTAAGAAAAAAATAAAAAAAACCCAAAAAACTATGACATCGTAAAAAGAGAAAATCATATATTACGGATGACTCCGCCTATTGATGACACAAAAATGATATGGCCAGACTTCTGTTCCTTCATCTTTCGAAGTACACCTTGCGTAATTATCGACGTTCCAAACACGTTGGTTTGAAATAGAGACTGCATCTGCTGTAAGGTCACTGTTTCAAAATGGCCGTGCTGTCCACTGGCGGCATTATTTACTAAAATATAAGAAACAGAGAATATGAATGATTATATTTACTCCCAAACAATGGTGAGGAATGGAGAAAATTGACTGAAGATGGCATTTATTTTAAAGAAAAGAAACATGACTAGAAGTACGGGATGGTTTAAATAACCTTTTGTCAAAAAACAAAACAAAACTGGTGTACACAGTATGGAACTGGAATATGCACGTAAAAGGGTTTTTCAGTGTTCCATAATATGGTATTGGGGATGTAATTTGACGNNAGATTTAATCTGATGTCTCATTACCGAAAATAACATATTAAAATTTTAAATATGGTGCACATCATCTGCAGCTGATGTCAAATAGAAAATAGTCGATCGTGTTCTCCATAAAAATAGTATTTATAACTTCATTTTTAAATATAGTAAATACTCCCGAAGTTCAAATAAATACAGTGTTACAAGTTCCTAATGCGTCAATTACATACTATGTCTTTACCAGGTTTCAAACTAAGACCCTTTGCTTACTCGTCTTATAAAAGACGAGTTTTCTTTATCACTTGAAATGAACCTTTTCCTTTCCAAGAGCTATAAATGTTCAGTGTCTTAGTATGTTTTGATTAATTGACCTATGTTGTTAAATGTTATTTAATATTCTTAAAACTTTTACCAGTGAATAATACAACGTGCCTTGAGACTTAGATTTATTTGTTTCTTTGGGGTGCTTTCATAAGATTCAACAAAAAAGTTGAAAAAGATCGGATGGGCTTTGAAGATTGAATTCTGCTATGCCATAGTGTACCAGAAAACAAAACACACACACAACAAATACTAAATGACGCGACACATCCTCTCTTTGTAAGTTGAGCTTTGGTATTCAAGAAACAGAATTCGTGTATCCCGGTCAAGGCAAGGGTGTACCAACGTATGGTTACATTTTTTTAGTTTTGTTCCTCTATTGCATGTATGTGTGTCAAAGTTTATCTTTATCTGTAATGAGTTTATCTTTATTCTTATTTTCTAGTTCAAATTATTTTTGTCATTATGTACACTGTGATATAATATTCCTGTGTTTTGTTGCATGGCGACTAATTGCCATGATAATTGTGAACGAAATCAATTCATCTTCAATAAGCTTGTTGAATATTGATAATTCTGTGTTGAGTTGATATTCTTCCTATGTACACGTTATTGTCATACCCCAAACCAAATTGGTCATTACAAAGGTTCTTACCAAATGAGTTGAACCTTTGGAAAAGAAGCTTTGTATTTTATAATGAAGTGAACACAAAACTCACTTAAAACGTCCACTCGCCCTTCGTTGCCGTAGGTCTCTTTCAGAAACTTCGTTATTGAGTCTTCTTTTGAGATATCCAGCTCACGAATGAATAATGTCTTGTTTAAAGTCGAACCGGCCGCTTTCTCGAGATTACCCTTCTTCTGCAGGTTTCTCATCGTTGCTATGACCTAAACAGTAAGAGCAAAGCATTAATACAAATATAGGAACAATTGTAATGATCGAGGTGACAAAGAACAGCTTCTTTAATATGATTTTAGATGCAGTTGCTTATACAGCTCATTGCTTGTGTTTCAATTGCTTTAGATTTATGAATGCTGTGGTTTTCGTATTTGTTACATTTATTGTTTTATATAAATTTACCTATATCGTATTTAACTAAAACGTAAATACAAGTATTAACCGATTGTCCAATCCAGTTTTCATGGTGTATCGGTACATTCAACATCAAAAGTCTTTTAAAGGGACATAATAACATCAGATACTAAACATTACATTAACGTTTATTTTCATTACCTTAAAACCCCTTTCTTGTGCCAGAAGTACCGCTGTATCCAAACCGATGCCAGATGAACATCCTGTTACTACCACAATCTTTACTTTGGTTTCGGCCATGTTTTTCGGCAGTTCAGGTGATTGTATTGTGCCTTACTCTTAAGCAGAGCTGAAATAGTAACTTTATCTTGTACTGGCTTGACTATTTCTGCTAGTTGTCTTATATTTTACGAGCAAACTAGTGGTAAGGATGTATCGTCACCTCGCAGTAACCTTGTCAATCGTTTTCTTTCACTGCAGTGGTATATGCACGCCAAGGTTCTTGCTCATATGGTTCAACGTGCGTGTGAGATTGAATCTTTCTGAAATGTAAATACAATGACCATATTGACATCGCAAACAATTCTCACTGTCTAAAGCATCTAGAGCAAATAATGCAAGTACAAAGAAATCGCTGAGTAACTGTGATCGATCTTTAAGGTTACAAGTAATAACAAACGGCAAAAAAAAAAAGGCAGTCAACATTGGTTTTAAAAAGTCTTCTGAACTTTTCTGTGTGGGGAGATATCCCATGAACACATATGACTATGGCTATTGTTCACATGATTTGTGTCTTTCGACCTTTGGTAAAAGGACTTACATTAGATATAAGAAGTGCCACTAAATATCAGCCACACGTTACTCTACCTGACACAGATACGCATATGACATGATGTTTAATTCAATGCTTGCATGAGAGAACTATTGCCAGTTAACTAAAAGCCAACACAGCCAGTTAGAGTTCTGACATTTGAAGAAGCTTTCCGTTTACATGGTTAACTTCAACACATAAGAGTTGCACATACGTTTAAATTATTTTGTTTGGTAATTTAAATATATGATCTTTAAAGGCAGTCACTCATACCCCTCGCTACATTTTCAGTTAGGGGAAAGGACAGTTTCCATTTGGTTCTGTTCTTTGCTTGAGAGCAAATTAGAACAATGCACAGATCATTCATACTACACAGCATACACAGGAGGATTGTTAAAGAATATGATTTAAAATGGTGTGAAATGGCTAAAATAAGTCAGAAGACATGTTGCTTGACTTACACATGATGATACGCGGCCCTCAAAGAAAAGGATTGTATTTGCACAAGGAGGAGCTTCAGACAGGATGGGATAAGCTAGAAGTAAGTGGTTGGGAGAAATTGAACTGTCTCGGACGATGCATGAGTCGCTGCCTTTTTGAAGCTTATCATCTGTAAATGTCTTATGGTTGACGGAACGAAGCACGAGACAAAGGATAAATATGGATCCCCTCATCAGCCCACGACTGGAGACAAAACATTGTTGGGTAGGCCTAAAGGTTAGCAACGTTTTCCACCGTATTCCTTTCGTATTTCCTGCACCACAACGCATTCTTTTAGCACAACAAGAACATGTTACAAAGACACCAACAATGTTTTGTCCGTATCGGCAGCAAATGGCAGGTACTATCGCAAAGTACTCTGTCGTGGCCATAATTTTTTAGTACATCTAATAGTCTGGTCAATTTAATGCTCCTGATTGCAGATATGACGTTTTTAAGTGTCCAGAATTGTAATTCAACACTCCCCCACCCCTAAACACAACATCTCCAGAGCTTAAAAATTCCCATTTCTATGTTCCCACATCACCCCTTTTACATTCCGGCGATCAAACCTTTGCTCGCGCCGGAACTGTGTGCAACCGCAATTTCGTGCGTGGCTAACTGTAACTGCAGTAACTATACTATCGTGCATACGGTGCAAAGCAGCACCGGGTAAGTACACAAATGGTTCAAATCGTCCATATTTTGATAACTAAATTAACTCGAAGTACAGTAGTAACTCACGACGAAGAAAAAGCCTAGGATTACGGCAAGATTATAAGAGAAAATTTCGTAGTTTCGAACACGACCATGTCCCGTACTATGTTTACTGTTTCTGCAGTGAATGGTCATATTCACTCTTAAAACTTGCCTGAGAGCGAGACAAGGCAGTGCTATGTTTAAGCACAGCTGATTGGTACTCCCGTATCTGGGTTTCTTGGTGGGAACTTTTCAATGTTCTAGTTTGCAGAGTTTGGAGAAGGTGACTCTATAGTGTGCTCTGCCATAGACTTGAATATCGTAACAAGTCTGTGCTAAGTCTGTGCTAGTGTTGAGTATTTCCTTTTTTTGTGTGTGAAGAACGTAGTTTATGGGGTGAAATGTGTACCAATATACTCAGGCCTAGGCAGAGAACTATGTAATTTACTTACATGTTGTTTCCATTGAAAATTTTCAGTGAGATCTAATTACGTATTAAAATGTTATTTTCTTATGAGCGAAACAACGCCTCAACCACATTTTAGTGGTTGCAAAGCAAAAACAGCTCATTGTTTTTTATTAATGGGAAACGTAACTTTAATTCAAATTAGTTCAATTAATTTTCAAATGTCTCAACTTCGATGAACTGTTTAGGCTAGAAAAACGTTTGTATCGTATAGTGGAATAGACGAGTTGATACACAAGACGCATCAAGGTAATATTTAAGCAAAGGTACCGTACGTTCTTCTTCTCTTACATACTTAACGTGACGAGATATCGTAGTAATTGCCTCGAATCCCATGGTGCAACAGTTATTTTTGCAACCTTCTCGTTGGACCCCGCGCACTATAGATGCAAAGTATGCGAGGATTATAACATATGTCAGTGTTGTGAGGACAGAGTACAACACCCTCAACATGACTTTCAAGTTATAAGAAGAGGAGAGGTGAGATATAGTTTAAAGCATAAAGCTTTAATCTACATTACTTTTAGTAAAATCTGTTTTCGTATAACAACCTGCGATTTGGAATTCTATTTTTGAGAGTAAAACACATGCGCACTTTCAACTAATGCTCAACTTTAGTTGATGTGTTAAATACAGTAGTAGTAAAAGCAACCCAATTAATGGTTGTAAAATTTTCACATCAGCCTTTCACCTCAACCAAACAATTTCAAGGGATCAGAGCGAAGTTAGTTGCAGCGAAAGTTTCAAAATTACACACAAATGCTCCACGGTACTTTTGATCGTTTTAGATCGTTTTAGCCTCACGGTAGAAAATGTCTGTAAATTTACAGAAATAAAACAAATAAATTAAAAATGATTACAAAAATTGTCTGGAATTTAATTACCAGAACATTTCTGTATTCCGTTTGTATTTGTTTATTTTATGTAAATTTAGATTTTACAATACACATTTTAGCAGTGCATTTAATATATTCTAATGCCTAAAACAGTTCCAGAAGTATGATAATTGCTACTCTAGAAAACGGCGCTCAGGTGGAACTATTAGACGTAAGAGGGAATAATTTAGGGCCGCCTACCTAAAACAATTTGTCGTTAATTCCAACTACCATCTTCTATAACTCATATAATATGAAAGAAGCAACAGAAGGCCTAATTTTTTTCAGAGCAGTCAATACTGCACAAAAAAGTGGCAACGTGCCTGTCTTGTGTGTACAGTATGCAAACATTTACAAAATAATACAATACTTGTCATGTCATGGTCCCCTTTAGTGGCTACGTTAATATGGCTATGGATCTTAAGTCAGCATTATAAGGGCAACAAAGTTCTTACTTGTAATTTATGATTCACCCTGCATATAGTTAATTAGTAACTTATATTATGTGTTGCTTTTCCAGACTTCCTGACTCCTCATGAGGCCTGGAATGGAAGCCCGGATGTGCACTTGATTTGACACAAATGGAACGAGCCCACGTTTACTGGCAACGGTCCGATGTTGGGGGACGACCGTCAGGGACTATGGACATTTTTGGGTTTTCAGGAGATCGCCACGAGACCGAGGACAGCGGAAACACGATGGTATGTAAGGAGTGAGGTTGCGCAAGAAAACAGACTCGGATGGAGAGCAAAGACCCGAATTAGGGAATCACAGGAAGGAGGGAAGACGAAGCCGAGGGAACATAAGACAAACCACTGTCGTGTGTTGTGCTCGGAATACTGGACGAGGCTTTGTCCATCGTTGGGGCTCTATGTTTACTGACGAGGGTCTATCGACTGGATTGGTCTGGAACCGTTGTTCGTAGCCAGCGGTTACAGTTTATCGATACGATCTGAAAGGGCCTTATGTTTATTCCACCTGATGCACTTTATCTAAAGGATTAACCGTTCGCTTACTGTTAGCCACTACACTCTAACGATAGGAGTTGACGTCTGACGCTTGCTCAACGTAGTAGTAGCCGTTGGTTCATCGTTACAGTTTATGGAATCGAGGGATGGAATGTCCGTTTGTTTAAAGGTAGCGGGTACAGTTTATCAGTAGACCTTGCCCTGACACGTTTGTTTATCGTTAGCTCAGCTCGCGGTGGGACTTACGGTCAGCTGTTTGTTTATCGTAACTGGCACAATTTATCGGTGATTTTGACCTTTAGTCTACCTTTGGCGGGATACAAATATCTAAAAGACTTGACAATGTATATTTTTTGTTAGCGTACACAGTTCATCCATAGGACTTGCTGCGAGCCTTTTGTTTATCGTTAGAGGACACAATTTATGTTGAAGTGCGCACGTTTGCTTATCGTTAGCCGGGGCAGCGTGAACTAAAATTTAGAAGAAAAAAACATCTTCTTAAAATGGTATCAGCTATCAAGGTGAAAGAATAAAAAAGCCCTATCAGTTCTCGAAATAGGACCGATATAAAACAGGCGATAGATGACTGCTGATACTTTAAGCTAAACGCTAAACGTATCAATGTGCAGTTAGGTCTACTGTTTGTGCAGCTTTATGAATTTATAATCACGTGAGAACACTCAACAGCATACCGAGGGAGACAAAAATACATAGCAATAGGTTAAGAACTTTATTAGGGGAAACTGAAATAAACTGAGATTTATTTCTCCTCAGTGTATGACGAATTCCTTACTACCAAACCAAATACTGTATATGAGCTTTTATAGTAGCAAGAGCAAGTAGCAAAAGACCAGTTGAGAATCCTCACGATTTTCTTTTTTATGCACAGATAGTGCACTATTATATTGACTGTGACAATTGTGGAGAGAAGAGAATCCTCGGAACATGTTACGTTTGCTGCTTTTGTAAAAAAAAATGGTGCTCATAATCATCATGAATTAAGGAGAGTAGATCTAGCTCTAATGTTGAGCTATAAAATACTTCCCCCACAACCTCCACTGATGATAATATATCTTGTGAGTTACAAGACTAACCTACGAACGCATAGTCCCATTAGTCCCTGATAGACGTTTAAAGAATTCTTACTCGAAAGTGGGAAAGTCGTCCTTTTCTCCAAGTTCTTAACTATGCGCTAAGAGAAAAGAACACTTATTTCTATATACAGTAAATAAAGTTTATGTTTGCACCTCCATTTCTTCAAGTAACCTTTTTACTGACGTCGCAAGAAGATATCAGTGAACAAACAATAAAGGCAATCAGATATTACTCTCATCCACATGCTATAGGCTAGTCTTAGACTTATATCCTTTGAGCATAGTTCTCATAATTTTTCTTTTTTGAAGGAACTATAAGCTGCTTATTAAAGTTGGTATTAGGATGCAGTATTTTCTACTTTTCTCAATTTAGGCCGCACTTCTTATTGTCATTGCCTCTAGCTACAAACAGTCTATTTACTCAAAACATAGTCTTAGCTTAAGTCTCTTTCAATACGGACATATGACGTTCTCATCAGGAGCTAAATGGAAACTGCAGAAAGCATGAAGATGTAGAGGTCGTGCACCGTGATGTCATCCCATTGTCAAGCCACACTGTACCTCGTAATCAATGGACGGCAAGATTCTCATTGCGGTCATACATACACTACAGAGAAATGTCTCGGTTACTCAATAAGAATGAGCTTTTTACTTATGCTGCTATCATAATATGTGTCTTGAAGAAGTTTCTTCACTGATGAAAAGCTTTGAACTAATATTGTGATGAAAGGAATGATTGGGAATTAAAAGCAAAAGCCGTAGCGTAAGCCTTGTGCGAGAGTTTGCCGTCCAACATGGCGTATGTTGTTATGTCAGTGCACAACCTCTATACGCATGTTACAATTTGCAACATTTAACAAGACTAAGTGGGAGGAGGCAATGCCAATGCTAAACAAAGTACAAATTTTTAGAGTTTCACTCGATTTGGGAGTTTTAGTGATATGTGCAACGCAACGTAATTGTCTGACGGTGTTCATTTTTCATTTTTATTTTTTTTTTGGAACTAACATAATTTTTTATTAACCTTTTTTTAAGTCCCCAACGGAGAGTAGAAGGAAAAAATCCCCTATATGGTTGGGAACTTCCAAAGATCACGTGGATATCACTACTGCAATACGGAAAATCCATTTCAAAGAAGGCAAACACAAAATGTTTAAGACTGGTATTATTTTAAAAGGTACATGGGGCACACATTCATTTCCAGTTTTGGATGTGGCTAAGAAGACTTCCGGGGAATATGGTACAGATGTGAAACTTGCAAGTGTCTTAGCTTTTGCCCGCTGCGCTATGAACGACGTGATGACAAAGATTAAAAAAAAAGAATTTCTAGGAACCGAGGTGAGAAAAACGATAATAAAAGTGCAAGTTTGAAAACAAATTGTTTAGAACTCGAGGAACATGTTGGTGATTACCCAGCAGGCAGCTGGTAAAGGTACATTGTGCAGGGAATACCTGACCTAAACCCTCTACCCTACAAGAGGCGTAAAAATAATTTGTCCTTTGAAAAAGGCTGGAATGGAACTGTAGGACAAAATATAATGACTCCATCTAGATAGAAAGACAACAACCTCTTAACACCCTCCTCCTCTCGTAACGTATGGAAATGTTTGATAGGAATGGATATCAGCTAGCAGGGAATTGCACTTTTCAGTCCCTTTGTCCTTATAATTTTTTCTTGTTCTTAGAAAAGAAAGAGGGAGTATATTTCGACCAGGCAAGTATTGAACAGGGGGCACCGCATTTCGGACGCCCTCGCATGGAGCAAACATGAACTAAACACAGATTTCAAGTTAAGATTGAGGGTAACGCTACCTTGTAAGTCACAAAAGGGAGAATGTTAACTTCTTATTCCTCTGGTATTCAACGCAAAAATGCTCCAAAAACTGCTTGAAACTGCATCTAAAACAAAAAAAAATAGTAATAGTATCTTCCCGTTCGTTATGTACCCAACTCGAAGTAATTTGAACTTAAACTAATAAGCAGATACCCACATCAGTTGTACAGAAGGAAAGGTAGTTCTGACATACCGGTTTGCACGTTCTTCCCCTAATCGGTATAAAGTGGCCTGCAACTAACCCGAAATAGTCGTTAAAGTTTGCATGCATTAGAATATACTTAGTTGTTAATTCATTCTCAAGAAGCTAGGAGGGGCAGAAATCCCTTGCTCCAGTATCATTTGACATTGTAATCTTCACATACATGATTACTTAAAAATAATTCTGAAGTTATTCATTCTTCAAATAGCGGTAAAGGTTAGGCTGACAAGCTTTGTATTTTGTCCAATACTGTTTATCCTTTACTTTTGTAAATATTCTGAACAGCTCCCTCACAAAGGTATTTCATGGCACTGCTGTGGTGAGTTCAACATTAGAGGAAATCGGTACCGATGTAGATTTCGGGAATACTTCAATCTCTGTCTACAATCTCTACAAGAAGAGAGACGGTCACAAGGGTCATGAATTAATGTTATTTGACGGTAGTGAGGTATCTGATTCATGTTTTGGTACACCGTTGTTTATGTCTGTTGCCATAATGCCTTATAATATCGTTGAATTGAGAAATAAATTCTTTATGTGCGCTTCAACAGTTTTAATACTATAAACATCATCAAAAATATTTTCGAACATCTGAAAGCAACCCTCCGTCATTACTCAGTTTATTACTCAGCTTGTCTAACGTAAAGCTGTTTTATACCCACAAAATTCAAATCTCATGGAATGTGTGACAAAGCACTGCAGCTTGTTATGACGTTCATTCTCTTTAAATTTAAAACCCAATCCTCTTACCGCTCTCTCCGGCAGCTTGATTATTTTGCCAGCTACCTGAACTCATTGCAAAAACGTGACTGACTGAATGAAAGAATTCTTTTTCGGAGGGAACGTGTGGAAAAACCTTTTGTAGGGTAGGTGGGGAAGATGGGGAACTTACTGAGGTCTATCTTTAAGAATTGGCTATGAGATTCAAAGTTTGTGAATTTGGTTTGTCTTTTCACTGAGTGGAAAAACTGTGATCCTTGAAGACCATTGTCGTCTGTCAAAGCGACTGTTCATCGTTGATTTTCTTCGCGTATATAGAATTAGGAGACAGCAATTACGCAATTGATCACTCAAATCCTAGTTATACATTCCAAATGTTCAGTAGCCTACGTCTTCCTTTTCCTAGGTTAAACATGAGCACAACAAATGCAGAGGATCACGGTGAAGAAAAACTAATCATAGGAACTCGTTATAGGTGTATATAATGTAAATTGTATGATCCATGTGAATGTTGTGAGGTGAGGGATATATATTATTAACATCGTTTGTGTCTGTTTTATGGACATGAGGAAAGTGAAAATATCAAACACAGGTGTTAATCGGACGTCACCCGATACCGCATTTCTGTCATGTGAAGGGTATCAAAGTAGTATCTATGTCGCTCTTGGTACTTCGTTAAGCATGAAGGCAGTATCTGTTGTATCGGAATCCGAATAGCATGTATCCCTCTATGATTGTGATTGAAATTGGTAAAAGATTCAGTGATATAAATGTCTTTTTACCTTGATTACAGGCGATGTTAAAACATTGACTACGATGGTGATGGAATGTTTCAACTCACATACTTGAAATTACAAACTGTGTCAAGATCTAGGCCTATGTAACAAGACACATTGGCCTGTTCGACACTCGAATTGTTTCACTGTCTCTACGAATTGTTCTGTGATGGATTGTTTGGATTAATTTGTGATCAAAGCTAGTGCCCATCGTGATAAAATCCACATTTTATTCCCCAATTTCTGTTTTGTTGTGTTTAATGGTCAATTAAACCACGTTCATTCTCCAGGTGAAATAACGATCCGACAAGGTTGGCAAGTTATTAGATACATAACAATAGTACAAAATTTGGCTTTGTTGTTTGTATAAATACTCAAGATTCATAATTTAGTTTCATTACAAACATTTAGCTTTATTCTACCTAATTTTTCTTTGTACTATTTACATAACAGCACCTTTTAGACGCAAATTTCACACGAGGTGGAACAGAAAGAAAAAAAATTCATTGGAGTTTATTACAGATGTAACTTGGGTAGGTAAGTCACTCTATTGCGATAGGTGTGTGGATAAAGATGTACACTATAAGGATGAACTGCAAAAGTTTGATTGCATTAAGGTCAGAACATTTTTAATTACTTTGCAATCATTTTCCCGAAACATGTTTGAATTTTGTAAAACGCTCATCTATAATACCTAAGTACATAAAGTTAAATATGTTGACGTTTTCTGGAACGCACCTTAGGCAGGCAGTACAATATTTTACACACATACACACAAATGAATGAATTTTTAACTTGTTTATCCCTCTGAAACTAACGTCAACCTAATCGAAGGATATGTTTTCAAGTGTGAAGAATAAAATGAAGATACGACGGGACAAATTCGCTGAGAAATGGTTGCTAAACATTGTCATATGTTCCTCTATGAAATATAAAGACATGAGAGTGAATGTATTGGGATTGAATTCCTTTTGCAAGTGTTATAAAACTTCATTATACTAAGAGACACTTTCATACTGCGTTATCATAAGCGGCCGTCATGCTTCTTTTAATTAAAGTTTAAAAAGCTATAAAGCATTACGTTTCTTGCCTACCGATATCCATTCTGTGCAGAGAAAGACAAAATAAACAGGATAAATGCAAAAAAGAAAAAGAAGAAATAAGCACCATTACCTAAAAACGATTATTATGACTATTGGAAAAGGGAGTTCAAAATCCGTAGATCATCAATGGTTTATTCGGTCACGGAAAGTTCACGGGAACCAATGCTGATACAAGAAAACATGGCTTGTCTCTCTTCTTCTTACAGTACTCAGTCACAGACTGCCAGAGGTATAAAACGGGGAAATACGGAAGCTTAAAAGTGTCATCAAGATCAGTGTATCTTTGACCCATAAGTTGACAATTTTCAGCAAAATGTCTACTTAACGGGATAATATCTCATCAAAAAACAGAAAAATGATCAAATGTTCAGTTGTGTTATCTTAACCACTCAACATTTTTCTGCGAAATGTTAAATTATTTACTTGATTCTTAGTGAGGAATTCAACATTGTTTTGAAAAATGTTCATATAACAACTTCTCACATCCTGTCAATTAAATAATTTGCTGCAAAATGTTGACTTGTTCATTTTCTTACTAAGTGAGCAATTGAACAATTTTCTGCAAAATGTTTGAATGACAACATATAGTATCTTGTCATTTCAACAATTTTCTGCAAAATATCTACTTGTTCACTTTCTTTCCAAGTGAGCAATTGAACAATTTTCTGAAAAATGTTCAAATGACAACTTATTATATTTTGTC
>VJOZ01084204.1:7484-17609 GCA_009801055.1 Stichopus horrens | reverse complement strand
TTCCAGTTTGAGACATGGAACTGGCACTTTGTATATTAAACACAGCTAGCTTTTAAAACAATTGTTTGCATTTTTTAGACTAAGACTTATGGTAGAGTACCTTATTTGTCACGAGTGACTGCACTTGATAACAAAGAAAATATATATATCTTCTTGTTATCAAGGACAGTCACCCATGACAAGTAAGATATCTTTATCATTATGTGAAGATCTGTGAATCAAATTCATCTCTCTTCAGCCACATTTGCTTAACTTCTAAGACATCTATAAGATAAAGAGTTAAATGTGTTTAGACAAGATTTCTAACTCAGCCAGTTTTTTTTTTTATATTTGTTGGGGTGTTGACTAAGACCTAAATGTATAACTTTCTATACACTAACTATTGTAAGTGTACAGTCTATAAGAGCGTAGTAACCTGTCCACCCATCAAAGCATTTGTTATCTTGTCAGAT
Organism: Stichopus horrens; assembly: GCA_009801055.1. Taxonomy (NCBI): domain Eukaryota; kingdom Metazoa; phylum Echinodermata; class Holothuroidea; order Aspidochirotida; family Stichopodidae; genus Stichopus; species Stichopus horrens. The sequence continues at coordinate 17,157 of VJOZ01084204.1, read as the reverse complement.
GTTCTGTAAACCCTGCTGAAGTATGCATGTACACTCATCATTCAAGTGATACTGTAGTGTAAACTAGTGTACATCAACTACTGTAGGCTCCTGTGCAGTATACAAGTCCACAAACGCAGTTGTGCAGCAGAAGACTAATCCTGACAGTACAGGAGATTGTTGAAGTCTTTCTTTTGTTCTCCTGTATGCCAACAAGGCTGCTACTTCTGCTGTGGCTTTTCCAGCCACTTGCAGTGATTTTGACCATTGTTGCTATGGTTTCAGCTTATGCTCTGTCTCTGTCGCTATGGAGACAGATTCACACTTGTGACCTCTTAGCACTTTTACCTTTGTGGGGTACCACACAGGTTGGTATTTTATAGACGAAGATACAAGTAAACAGCATTGGAGGTTAACATGAATTTGTTTCCTTTATGTGCTTGTCTTGGTAATATAGCACTCATCAGAGATACTGATAGTAGCCAAGCCATATTTGGCTGTGTTATGTTAGTGCATGCCCTGTACAGTGTGTGCATGAATTGTCCAGCATAATTATACTGTATGTTAGCACTGTGTACTTTTGCAGTGCAAAAATATTGTGAACAGTCTTGCTGACAGTTGAGGGGGTGTTACTAACAGACTTGAAAAAATAGTCAAGACAGTATTCAAAATTGTCTTCCAAATCAACATGTCAGGAACTTCTCATGTCAACAAATTCTCACTATTTGGATGAGTTTTTGTAAATACATGGAGGGTTGAAACTGCCAAAACTTTTGAGCAGGACCTGTACCAACTCAGTATGACGTAGAGGCACAGAAATAAGCAAACAAAACCATATAAATGACTTTGATGCCATCATGCCTTGAATATTCACAAAATGTGATGCAATTTCATTATTTTTGTGGATCAAATGGGTGCTGTTCAAATTACAGGAACTCCCCTTTGGGATCGTTAAATCAAATATTATTGTCCCTTTGTGACAGACAAAGTTTGGGGATGATTGAGATTTCTTTTAGCAAATCACTCCAAAGTGGAGTTATTTGAATGCGTAAGAAGTACTGTACTGTTAAGTTGTCCCCAGTCCATATTGAAGATTAATTACAGTACATGTGTAAAAATATGGAAGTTTACATACATTACCCTATATTGTGAGACCTTTCTGCCTTTCTCATGGAATAACAATTTGTCATCAACCAATGTAAGGTAGTAGTTTCATCAATCACTTTCCACAATTACAGTGTGCAATATTCTCTCAGGCATGCTATGGGTGGTTGTTGACACATGCCTCCATGTGAAATACTGTGTAATTTGCAAAAACAGGGAAGACCATGTTTACCGATCAGTGGATGACTCTTTCCTGAAGTTCCATTTGATATACTACTATGGTGTAATGTTTTACTACTTAAAATGTCAAAGAGAATTCATGTTTTATGATTTCTTTGTTAGTTGTGCTTTGTTTATTAGAGAGCCCATCTGGATTGGATTGACTTGATTCTCTCTGCTACTGTCATTAAATGTACTAAACTGAAATAAAAGTCACCGTTTTATGACCTAATATTGATGATGCAAATCGAGAGAATGTTCCTGTTGTTATCATCCGCGGGTCATGCATGGTCAAAGGAAAGCGCAGAAGCTACATTTGCAGCATACAGTACCGTAAATCAACACCATGAGCTGTTCAACTTTTAGAGTCAAACCATCAGCAACTTCATGATTTCCATTCTTTAGGCAGGGGAGTAGCTCGAGTAGCTCCTCGCTGGTTTACAGGAAGGCTTACTGTAGTGCTGTGAATAGCTGGCCTAATGTACCTCAGTGTACTGTATGTGGCCTTCATTGTTTAATTGAGCAGTAAAAGTCTAACTGGAAGGATGTATCTCACCTTCGCTTGGTGAAAGTAATATAACGTGTTAAAATGGGTTATAAACTTGATGACATTTTTTCAATACATCAAATGCAAATTTTTTGTTTCAAATGCAAATAACACAGAGTATGAACACAATCTACAGAGTCACGATTGTACAGTTATATAAGTGGGCAGCCATCAAGATGGAATTTTTTTATGCAGTTACTCATCAAAAATATTATGACTCTTGCAGCCCTTCAAGCTTGTAGACTTAACTCAAAAAATGGAGGGAGTAGGTGAAGGAAAAATGAAAAAGAAAAGCACTGGGCAGTATGCATGAGCCATAAGAAATGAAGCGTCACAAATTCTGAACTTATGAAAAAAAAGTGCACTGAAGACAAAAAAAAAAATAAAGTTGAAAAAAAGATTTTAAACAAAGTTTATTACAAAGCCCTCCATGCCCTGAATCCCTGGAGAGCATTTGTAGACTAAGCCTCTAGTGCACACACTTTATGTTGTGAAAAACAAATTCACTGCACATGTTAATGCATCAAAGGAAAGCTGTTGCATAGCCTTCCGAATAATCCTGACACCTTAGAACCTGTTAACTGTCTGAAAATCACCTCTATCAGTCATCTACGTTTGTTCTTTTGTCAGTGTGGGAAAAGATCATCCGTAACAAAATTTTAAAAAAGAACTATGCACTAATTGTCAAGATATTTGAATATGAAAATTGTATCGACTTTTTTGTTGGCCCTACAATTGAAACCCTCCAAGCCTGCTTAGCAGTCAATCTCCATTCCTTGAAATCAAACAGACCAATGGGAATGGATGTGAATATTCATGTATACATGCAAAAGTGGGGCATAAACAACGTTTTTTTTTTAGAGAATGTGACAAAGTCCACGTAATTTGATTTTCACTGACAAATTTGTAACGATATTTCAACTGATACTCCAGCTCGAAGTGTCTTCAATGTGGTACTGTACATTGAGTGCTATTATCATTTTAAGAGATTTCAAAGAACATAGTCAGTCTACCCTGCAGCTAAAATTCTGTATTCATGAATCATTCAGCTTCCACTAGCTGCCCTTTTCTACATGGTATACTGCAGGACAATGTGTCAATCCACGTGATCAACATTAGATTATAAATATACTGTAGTGGATATGTACTGTATGTACTGTACTGACTGCCACTTGTATAGTATACCCAAGCAATTCTTGTTCTTTGCATGCTGTTCTGCCGAACGTACGGCGCTTTAATTGATCCATTAACTTCTAGGTTCCATTAAGTCTGTTTGTTTTTTGACAGCTCAAGAAATTGCCATCATCATTAATTTAAACATCAGTTTGTGCTTCTTCTTGAATCTTGACATCCTCGGTTGCAGTTCTCAGTCTCGCAGTTGAGTCATATGATGCAACCAACGACCTGTGTTCTAATATCTTGCAAATTAAGGTATAAGGTGTACAGTCAGCTCATCATGCTTCTGATATGACGCCTTGAGGGGAAATACCGGTTCTAGGAAGATATATTTTAGTGTCATTTTGATAATAATTAGTTTGTTGATTTTTAGTTTTACTGTAATGGCTGTGACATACATGCCTTGTATATTTAGAAGCATTTACGTGCCAATCAATTGCACACTCTGTATGACGATTTAGACCAGACATTTCCGATTATGGATCGTTTGGCAATTTGTGGTCGTGGAACAACCGATGAGATGATTTGTTTGCCAGACACTTTACCGGAACCTGAAGTAGACTGAAGCTTCCAAGTTTGCGGTTACTGTACAGTAGTGTACTGCACAGTAGTCATGATGGGGTGTAGTGACTTATTTCTGTTTTGATTGTTATCAAATGACAGCACTTGTTACGTCAGTGGTTTCATGCTGACAAATTATCATTGCAAAAAGAAAGAACAAAAAAAGTAAAAAAAAGTAACACAGACAGTATTAATTGACAATCCAAATGCAATTAGTATATCATACTGGTACCATGCATATTCTGAGGTCTACGCCTTTTGTACCGTATGTTATTTGAATTTAGTGATTTGACTTTAATGAGTTTACAACGTGTTCAGGAAAATCAAATGAGGGAGAATGCCTGTAAACCAGAAAAGGATGTAAACAACTGTGAGATGAGTTAATGTACTGTACATGTTAACATATATGCTACTGCAATGCTTATGATCTGATGTACAGTACAGAATACTTTTTCATGTGTACAATTACAGTAGGCCTCAATACAGTTGCTGGGTAGTACAACTTTGTATGTTTCACTATCCTTTATTAGCAGGTACTGTACTGTGCAGTACCCTATCAGAGTCTGTTGCTTCTGTAACATTGTTAACAACGTTGACGTTGCTTTGACATCGTAAGAAATTAGGAAAAGTGTATTCAGTACAGTAGATACTGTATAGACTCAAGTTTCAAATTTTACTTCTAAACTGAACATACATATGTGTGCTACTTCTCATATTCTGTACGTGGGCTGGATCTTATGTGTTGCAATTTAATAATCTTCACGGATGCACATGTGCACTGCACATGTTACTGTATGCATGGACATCGGTGTTTTCTGTAGACAGGTAAGTATAGTTTATGTAATGCATGTCTACACAGAGTCTTGCACTTATGCAGAAAGGAAAAAGAAAAAAAAAATGTCATTTATCTATAGATTAATGTTTTCAGTCTCAGTGCATACAGTATTTGTAACATTTATTCCGCACTGAAGGATGGAAGATGGCTGATTAAAAAAAAAAAAATACTGAAATGCTACTCACTCTGTAGTGCTTACTTGTTTTGAGAATAATTCACTCTAGATAGCAGCTTCATAGACTGCCCCAGCTATATAGTGCTGCAATGTGAATGAATATATACAGTATATAGCCACTACAGTGTACTGTAACATTGAACAGTATATATAATATATCATAACATTTTATACCGAGACAAGATGTGCACTCATACACCATCAAATACCAGAAATATTTAACTAGCTTGTCAGTAATTCTATCTGTACAGTTTGAAACATGTCGGTATCAGATCTGTATGTTTTTACTTTTTAGAAAAGGAAAAAAAGTTTTTCGTTTAAAGTTTGTAACATTTTAAGCTAATAAAATGGTTCATATGCAGACTGATCCTTAAATTATTTCTTTTTTCTTTTCATGAGACTGTGCAAAAAGTTGAATTTTGTCTCAATTGGTAATTTTACTTGACCCTCTTGATATGAAGTTATTGGCTTTCAAACAAATTGAGAGTGATTTTCAAATTATTCTTCCACTTTATGGTAACAACGTGCTTAGGTCTGAGTCGTCCAAATACTGTTGTGCTGTTACAATAACATTGATTTCTCATCCTTGCAGCTCGATTCAGTATTTTACGACCAGCCTGGCAAGAAAGACACCCTCGTCAGTTTACTCAAGCAGTACGCCAGAGATAAACAAGTCGATAATTTTGGCCGAGCAATGTCAGCATTGCTGGAGACTCCCACAGAAAAACAACTTTTAGATAACATCAGGTAAATGTTCATCCGTAAGTCAAAAGAAACAAATAAAACAAATTGGACATATCAATATTCATCAAACTTTGGCATGCATTTTATTCCACACCTGGCCCCCTCACTCTGTCGTTGCAAAAGTGTAATTGTGCCAATATTTGGAAGGAATTCCCAAGAAAGTAATACATGAGATATTATGCTTCACAATGTATTGGTATTGTTTTGTGATTTTTGGGCTGTTCACCACATTTTCAGTTTGATCACCAAAGTTATCTTGAAGCAAAGAGGAATCCGATGTCAGTCTGGTTCGCTCTTCAAGACAGTGTTTTGATTTTCTTCTCCACTAGTACTCAACAGTACTGCAGTTGAGAATACTGTAGATGATGTCCTTTTGCTGTCACCCGTACCTTAATGGCGTGTGTTCTCTTTTGTCCTCAGAATATTTGTTCCTCCCAAACATCGAGATAGGTTTGACTTCTTGATAACAAAGAATGCACCATCAAAAGGAAGAAGGTAAGCAGCGAGGTTGGGTTGTCTTCAGTTGCTTTGGCAATAGCTGGAAGTTCATTTAAATTAGCTTCCACACTATCAGACTTGGTCTCTTGATTTTTATTACGACATGCAGCAATAAAACATATAGACAAGAAAATGATGTAAACATGATGTGAAGGAAATGAGGTAAAAAGCCCTAGTGAGCTTTACTGTTTCACTGAGCAGAATTGCAAAACTCCAGCTTGGAAGAGGCAACCAGTGTTTGTTCTCAGAGAATTTTTAGCCACTTTTCCTCACAGCTCCTTACGAAAAGCAAAAGGTACGAAATTTGCTACAAAAATTGCCAACTATCCTCCTAAAAACGATGAAAAATATGAAGAAGAAAAGTGCAATTTGTAGCAAATGGTTTCAATGTGTTAGAACCGAAAGCCGAAACACCTAATAAATATTCATTACTTACAAAGTGACCTTTCACCTCACTGTACTAAACCAGGCTCAAACTGTAAACAAGACATGCACAAGTGACATATAGTGGAACCTGCACAGCGACGTGATTGAACATTGTCGATCAAACTATCAACAGTAGTAGTTAATGCTACATTTAAATTAAGTTTGCAATGTTTCACTTTAAAGATAGTAGTATTGTAGGCCTAAAATCATTGGACATAGCATTGGTAACTTAGTATTAGTTAGAACAGGTAGTCGATTGTCTGATTAGAATTAGGCCTAAGTCTAACTCTTAAGTTTATTTCTCTGATTCAGCAAAGATACAGTAAGTGGTGTATTATTGTAAATCTTCATCCTCTGTGTCTTGATGGTCAGTCTGATAATATAGGTTTGCCTATGATAGCTTGTTAGGCTGCATTTTGAAGTTAGGCCTGGGTTTCCTTTTGGTATCGTTCCTATTCGTCGTGGTAAATAATGCCCAGCCTATACGTACAGTAAGTCACCGTACTAGTAACGTTAGATGTTGTGTCGAATAATTAGCCTAAGCCTAGGCTGACCACGTCAGCAAGCCACTACCCAAAAACAACTTTAATACTTAGGGTGGACTTGTACAGTATATGTGCAGCATATTGCCAAGTATGTGAGCAATTGACCTTAAATGGCACTAAAACCATAGAAGGTGTACCCATTACACCCAGGTAGAAGGTTTGTACCCATTACACCCAGGTGGAAGATTTGAAGCCCATGTGATGCTTACGTCCTGAGACTTACCAAAGGAAAATAATACTTCAATGGATTTTGTACCAATCTTATTTCTCCTCTAATCATCATAAACATCAGTTAAGTCTGCATGCTAATTAGTATGTAAATTGCTAACAGTTGCATATAGCTTTTTTGAATGGGGATACCGTATATACTGTCGCTGTTTCAACTCACTCTCTCTTAAGACTTTGAATTTTCTCCACCAGAGACCGCCGGACAATTTGATATTTCTGTGCAGTCGCCAGACTTATTTTTCGACTCGGAATTGCTTTTCAAAATTCTGGCTGCTTACCTTTGGTTTTTGGAATAACAAGTGTATGGAAAATTTAAAATAGACAGCGTAGATACAGTTCTTCAGTGTTTTTCTTTGCTTCTGCAGTCTCTGAATAAATGCCGTAGTGTCTCTTTTGGAAGCATTTTGCATTTGTTGTGTACAGAGTTGTAGGTCATCAGATTCTCGGTACTCTGTAGTAATTTTTCTGTCCTTGAGGAGGTTTTCATTTTTATTTACCATAATACCAGCAGTTTCAAGGCAGGCTGATGTTATGGATATAATTTTATTTCTGGAACAAAGTTAAAAAAAAAAAAGAAATGAAATATTTGGGTATGCATCGTGATACAGTGTATAGGAACCGGTTACTAAAGGCAATACCAACCTCTAGATTTATTTGCACTATCAAAGCCGGTGGAGGTAACAATGGTATGTTTTCGTTTAAAATTTTATGAAGCGGAAGAAGTCATAGTGGACGGAATAGTATAAGACAGTGCAATAGATTTAATAGCAATGACTGTATGTGTTCATGAATTTTGTTTTTTTGCTGTAGCACAAATTGAAAACGTAATTGGCATTTGGGTTTTTTTTTCTCAGTTTTCTGATATAGATATAGGCTATGATGTTTATGAGGAGCAGTGAATTTCCTGTGTATCAAACTGAATCGAAGAATATGCTAAAACAAGAATTGAGATGATTTGCAGAAAAGAAAGCTTTATTGTTTATAATGGTACCCAATTCAGTATAGTAAATCTTAGCACTAGCAGAAAAGTGTAATTACCCTTGCCCTGGATATTCTGCTGGTTCAGACAATTTGCCAAGCCCATCAAAGAGTAATATAAACATAAAATCGATAGATGCAGTGATTACTAAAAGTACTTTCCATTTTTCTTTCCTTTATGCTTTGTTCAGCAGTTTTTTGCTTAAAGTTGTATGAAATTTGCTTCTTAGTGCAGGTGTCATAATAGAGTGCCACTCTGCTGATCCACTAAAATTGTTCTCCATGAACATTGATTGATGGATATTCTGACCTCCTCCTACCGGTTGCCGTTTCTATTTTCAGAATTGTCCAGATCAGCCGGTCATCCAACGGCGCATTTGGTTTTGTGTTAGCTGGTGATAAACCTGTCATAGTAGAATCTGTACAGCCTGGTGAGTACGGTATACATAATATTACTTGACACCCATTGACAGATCCATTGATGAGGGGGGGGGGNNCCAGGTATCTGTGTAATCATTTGTAGTGATTTTAACCTGTGTGGGGGTAACACGTAGCTTTATTCCCTGGTTCAGACATAATCACTGGAGAATTCAAGAAAGGCCCAATGGAAGCCACAACCCTGTTCTAAGGTGGCCAAAATATAAAATTTCTACAAGAGATTAACTTCATGATTGCACACTTTTGTCGCACCAAATTGCACCTGAGGAGATTCAGAGGGGAGAGGGAATCCCCCCTTAGACCTCTCTCCCATATCACTGTACCACCAGTTTGGCCCTTTTCAAACAAAAGACTTGGATCCTCCACGTAGTTTGTGCCTCTCTTACCTGTTTCCTCACATGGACTGCACTATGCTTCTGAGTGCCTTAGCTCTAACTTGATACTTATAACACACACTTGACCTTCCCCCTCTTTTGCAATGCTGCTCTCTTCCAGCTGGTTTTTTAGTCTGAAAGGTGAAACATTTAAAAGAAGCAGAAAGAAGAATCCCAATCCCTTGATGGCCAGCAGAATACTCAACTTGTATTCACATTATCATTCATTGTTGTAAAATACAGTATCTCACAAAAGATATTGCAAAATTCACTTTGCATTCAAGTGAGGACATCCTAGCTAAAACAAACAAGAAAAAATTAAAGTAGAAAGAAATCATCGCAAATTGACAAAGGACATAGAGACCGTTTTGGAAGTTAGAATCTACTTTTTGTCAACTGAGAATGATGGCAGGATACTGCAGTGGCTGAGCTGCTAATTTTGCAGGTAGTTATATGTATCTCACCTACAGTATGTATATTTTAGGATCATTGGCATATATTGATTAACACACTTGCATGTCTGCAAACTTGATATGATAGCTGAGATGAAATATGAGGTCTAGTAGTTGTACTTAATTATCCAATAAACATTTTGGGCATCCTTCCCATGCAATACAATGTCCCAAAGCTCACGCTCCTCCTGCACCTGTTTCTTCCACATCTTCTGGGTAGGAAAAACTTTATTACTTCTCAGCTGTGTGTGTTTATGATCATTTTATAATGACACTGAAAGGTTTTCAAAAGTCACTTTTGGAAATGTGAAACAACATCTGACCTCTCTTACTATTACAGTAATTTACAAGCTGATGTTTGTGATCATGGAACCTTTTCTCTGCTTTTCTCCTG
>VJOZ01084172.1:0-10224 GCA_009801055.1 Stichopus horrens | reverse complement strand
CTCGAAGTCAATTCTGACACCGTGTCCTCCAAGGCCTAGCTCGCCCTCCTAGGACTGATGCAAATGTTGGATCTACGTCAACTTATATGTATGTAAAGTGTGTGAGGAAAATACCGCTTACGATCAAAGTGCAACTATGAAGTGTTCCATTGTACCGGTTGTCCTTTGCTTGAATACTATGAAAGCTTATACTATATATGTTGTGCATATATCTGTCTGCATAGTACACATACTGTTGCAGACATAATTGCAGACATAGGGTCCCCAGTTTTGACAACTTGAAATTTGCACTGCATTTTTAATATATTTCAAAACATACTTGTACTAGTCAAAAGGTCTTTTCTGGCACATGCAAAATAGCTGGAAATGGGCAGAAGCATTAAAGACGGAGGTTGCTACTAGAAAGTCTGGCTTGGTCATCATTCACTCCCACTAATCATAACAATAACAGGGGAAAAAAAGTAATACTTTCAAGGCAATGAGGAATTGACATTTGATACAATGTAATGACATAAGACAAGTCTGCAGAGCAGACTGTTAAATAGAAAACAGAAGTTGTCAATGAATTGCTCAAAAGTCAAAACCTTTGTCAGTTTCCAAACATGATTTAGAGTCTTGTACATCACCAAAGTTTTAAAGTGATTGCATGCATACTGTATGTAAGGGATAAAAAAATATTGAAATTTCATCTCCAAAACATTTCATGTATCTTTTAATTGCACCATTCAGACAACTTGGAGAAATCATGTTATTTCTGGGGACATTTCATACAATTTCAAATTGTTTTAGCATAATGACCAAAAGTGTAAAATTTAGTCGACAGTTTTCATCCAACTTGACACTTGACAATGCAAGCCTTTGAAGAAGTCAATGGGCAGTCAAACTTCACATGATATCAAACATGTTCAGGCTTTCTCGAGAGGAACACACCCTGATCATTATGGTATATCATGTTCTATCATGCATAAAGGTCTTCACCAGACATGACTTCAGCACATTATCGTGTATTTCGTGAGGACTAGGTGTAATGGGAAGTACACTTATGAATATTCAGATGTATCCAAACTACAATTCCCAAAACCTATCACCAACCTACAAAAGTAGTGGTGTTTTCCATACACCACCAAGAATTGTAACTGTTGCATTTTCATTATACAGGCACAGTGTACTTGCTATGGAGGAAATTGTTAATTTTCAAATACAATTTTTTTTTTCTGCTTTTAGGCATTTTTCACTGCTTTTTGAAGTAGTTACTGTCAGTTTCATTCATTGAATGACATAATTGGCCTATGAATGACCTCACATACACATTTAAAAATGAAGAAAAAACACCAATCAAATGTAATTTCATTTTTTTCTTTTTCTGTACACACGTGGTCACTTTAATATGGGGAAAATAAAACTCTGGTTTCAGAAAATTAATTTTCAAATGGGGGCCAAACTCAAATTCTGCAAAAAGTTACATGATCAGTTGAACAAAGTAGCAACGTGATACACTTATGACGACATCGATGTTTAGTAGGAAATTTATACCTTTTGGTCTTGTATGCAAATACACAACTTAAATTCAACTTTTTCTTCTTCTTTTTTTTTCAGCAAAACAATGCAACAAAATGATTCGTCAAAACACAGGCAAGGATACCACACAAAGTGACTTTTGATTTGTGGCTGATTACAAGTCAGTTAAGCCATCCACACTCGTTGATATCACAATAGAATTCACTTGACGGTTCAGTTCCTTCGAATATGGTAGGGTGGCACTGTAGGTGCCTTATTACAATAAGTTATTAAAACAACAACAAAAGAAAAGAAAAAGCCCCTGGCTCACATGAAGTTGCATATTTTCTATCAAAACTCAGTGGAGAAACGAACGGGAATACAGTGAGGCTAACAGCAATTAAAAGGCACAAGTTGGAAGATAAACCATTTGACTGTCTGAGCAATGGGCTATCACACCATATTTGTCCTGATCAGGCCAATTGTAAAAACTGACAGATTTCCTTTGAACCCTACGCCAGAGTGACATCAAGAGCTAAATCCAAAATTTTGGGAGAGTTGCGAATGTTTTGCATGACTTCTACAGCTCTATAATTTTACAGTGAAGTGTCCTTATATGAAATCGTGACACGTTTTTACATCTAGTCTAATCTACTGTGATTTCTATACCGCTTTAATGTATTCAAGTCTATGTGAATTAAAACTTCACAAGCATTACAGCTTGAGCAGTTGAATTCACATATTACACAAGTCCCAAACAATCTCATCTTTAACAGCAGATTTTTGAAAACTTAACTTTTAGTGTGAAGTATATCAATGTAACCTATGCCATTTTCTTTCTTTTTTTGTGTGTCTTTTGAACTACATTTGCATCCATGTGTTTTTTCTGACAAATGTCTTCAAATTTTCTTGGTTTTGCAGTCTTGTGATACTTTTGTAATACTCAAACCACACATATACAGCTGCAGACATCTTTGCTCTGTATGCTTGCTTATACTAGTCAGGAACAAGGGACACTGTACGTGGAAATACAACCATTCAATAAAAGTGTGTGACAATGAAAATTCAGGCCTTGATTTTTATATTTTCCATGTGTACTACAAATCATACTCCTCAGGAAACTAAGGAGTGTGGTAGGTGTGACATTTGATTAAATGTGAGTAAGGTTCATGAGATTCCCCATTCTTATCTACTGTAGGTGGGCAAAAATTGTGCTCCTTACAGTAATTTTGGGTGAGTGATATGGTGTGTGATTGTACTCTGATGCCTCAGAATTCAAGGCCTGAAGTTGAAGGATACTTATATTGAAACAGTTTCATGGAAACTTTCATTTCACCCGATTGTGACTGGTCCACTGGTTTTGCTTTTATGTGTTATGTTGAACATTTGTTGTCGATATTGGTGAGACTACAACAAATATCTCGGTAGTGATATGCCCAGCATTCCAAGTGTAAGGAAAGTTCAAAGACAAGAATACCATACTGACCTGAAAGCTGATGTGAGATTTACTCGTCATCACCTGCCAAAAAAATTTACCTAAATTTTGCTTTGATACACACCTTCTTCTTTCCGCCTCTTGTCTGTTTCGTAGCCAAATGTGGAAGCGACTTGGCGGTTAGGCTTGACTTTCTGTGAAGACCTGATTGTGGCCACAGGTTCCATAACCTGGAAGGTATCCACAAGGATTCGTCGCTATACTGCCTCCGATGAGAAAACTTGCCTTGGGCTTTCTTCTGCTGCTCTCGCTTGTCCAGTGTGTAAGCACTGTAAGTGTTTGATCTGGGATACAAGGTCCGGGGCAGGGAATTTGTCTCCATGGGTGGGAGGGTATCTCCCTTACGGTATCTCCTCACTGACATGATTAATAAAGAGATTAACGCTGGGCAGAAAAATCCTTCTGTCCTTCCCCCACTCAAGCCAAAAACCTGACGTACCAGACGTGCGAGTCCTCTCACTTCAACCTTCAACTTCAAACTTAAAAGCCATGTCCATGGTAGATGCTGTGATGGAAGTATGGGAGGGACTGTACAGGAAGGAGCAGGAAATTACCTCTACCTCTGAAAGTTTCCTGCCGTCAGCAGTCTCTGTTCTTTGGATCCGGATGATAAATTAACTGCGTTGACAGAATCCCTGGTGCGGTGTATCAATGGTTTGCCAAAACTATGTTCCAGCAATGTGTCAACAACTAGCAGCATAGAAACTACCTTCGCCGAAGGAATGTGTGATATTCGCTGACTTGGTCGTGCACAAAGTCATGGCTCAAAATTTCAATTGTCGTGCAAACACATTTCTACTTTTACTTTTAGCATTCACTGGTAATTAACTCTCCCGCTGATCTTTTGTGAAACTACTTTCAGTACACTGACAGAACGGTCCGTCATTGCTATTGTTTCAGCGCCTGCAGCAAATTCTGACAAGATTTACAACTTGTGATATATCTCAATACGAAAATCCTAGTGTGATTCAGTACAAACAAGTTTCTATCATTGAAGCTGTACAGTCATAACAGGAAGCTGAGCAGAAGTAGCTCTAATGCATCTACATGAAGAAGAGTCTTCAGGAGGGCAGGGTTAATCCACGAAAAGTTTACCGTGGGATCACCAAGCAATTTTTACGAAGGAGTTACAGATTAAATGAGGTTAATTGCTAACTACTATTTCACCTGTTTTATCCATGTTCAAATCAAATCGAAATGACAAAATAAAGTGACGAGTCTCTTCAGGCGAGTGATTAGAATTCATGCAAAGTGGTTCAAAGTAAATGAAAACAAATCACATGTTTAAATCTGAACCTGCAAAAGCGTATCGTAAGGAGCCGGTGCTGTATTTCTGTTTAATTCTTGAATTGTAGGATCTGTCGTCCATCTATTCAGAAAATCAATCGCAGATGATTTGTTAAAATGTTGTAATAAAAAAGATATGCACATGCTTCGACAGTCAGCTGAATTTGATTCCAATAAAAGAGGAAGTCCGTCTGAGACGCTGCTGGGCATTCGCCGACGAGGGCTTTCGGCACGACAGACTGGAGTTACGAGTCTGTGGTGCAAATGAGAGACTGGTTTCAAATCACTGACCGGTGACGAGAAGTGATGTCTCACAAAACACTATTGCTAAAAAAGTGAAAACAAAACAGACTCAATTTTCCTGCGCATGTATCTGGAAAAGAAGCTGAAACAGCTGCAAAGTATCAAAATGTTTCTGATCTATGTTAAAACTACAAAAGTGCATCGAACTATGAAACACAACCTTTCACATCACCAACCGTCACAGCATGGCGAAGGCAAGAGAGATTCAAATAGTCAACTGTTTTAAGACAAGTATGAGTTCAAAGCAGGTACTACATACTATGCAAACAGATCAAGTGATACGTAAAAACCCATCATGATCGATGTCTCTTTTGTGGTCTTGTACTTACTTAAGTAGCTTCTCACATTGATTTTTTCTGGCTCTGCCGGTTAAACGTACAGAGGCACAAGACCTCATATGCAAGACAAGCATCCACAAGGTCAAATGATTAGTAGAACAACTTCGTTTACATACCGTAAAAAGCAACCATGAAGATGCAATTTCTACCAAGTTGACCATTCTCTCAGAACAAAGACATCTTTGTCCTCGATGTCACCTCAATATGAAGAAACTAAGGACCAATCACATCAAAGAAACAAATTTTCTGCTCACTCATTGTGACACAAATTTGAAGAATCTCCAAATCCAGGATAAACCAATAGCAGCAACATAGGAGTTCAAAGCTTGTGGATAAAATCATTCATCCAACACAACAGGTAGTTACAAGCCTCTGTAATGTGCTGCACGTCTTTAAAAATCGATTATCACTTATGTAAATCCGAACCAACTTCTCAGAAACTCCAGTTGTGCATCACAGCCCACACGTATATCTGCACATCCTACATGTAACCTACATCTGCGAATTCAGACATGGCGTGAGCTGTCGACACATCTCGTGGAGGAAATGACAGGAAAGGACATTTAACAAGTGTACCGTAAAGTGAAATGCCTGTTTGTACAAAAAACACACATACACGAAAAAGCAGGATTTAAAATGAAACGACAGGAATCCGGGAATGGTAGGCACCACTTTCAGTTTGACTAAGATCGTGTGTGGCTGACTCAGACAGTCAACAAACTGTTTTTATCACAATCTCTGACTGAATGCTGCTACTGCAGTTTTCAACTAATTGTTGCTGATTACCTGAGAAATACAAGAAAACGGTCCATTTACTCCGACTGAGGCACGTAAATAAAAGGAAAAAGAATGCATGCATGAAATCAAAATGTTCCTAAATAAAGCAAGGTTACACATCAATACGGTTTTTCAGTATGAATAAGATCTGATGAGCGAGTTGCTTTTCACTGAGTGTAATTTTACTTCCATACATGCAATTTTAACACATCCTGTACAAGCTCTTGAGACGGTGTGATGTTGTAAAACAGTAACTGAAAGATAAAGGAACTTTATTCGAGTTTATGAAGTATCATAGACTTTTAAGGCTACTAAAAAATAAATCTCTTGAGCAGTGATAAAAGGGGCCCCAACAATTTTAGTTTCTCGTTAATAATCCATCAATAACTGAATTGTTGGGTACATGTCCTCAAGACCTCATGGAGGAAGTAGTTAAAATCTACAGAACAGAAAGGATCTTTGAAAACACCTGATCACCCAACCAAACACAGTGCGGCAGCTAACAAATGCAGGTCTAGGTATAATTAACAGAAGGCTCGCTATTGAACAATTACATGGGCATAAAAACTTGCAAGTTACACAGAGTGGGTGCTAATCAGCAGATGGTGGGCAAAATCTTGTGGAAACCTCTAAAAGAATGTATACAACCAACCAGGAAGGGAAACTGCGAATGGAACCAAAAAATCAAGATTACCCGAGAAGAAAGCATCCACCGAACTCATGGCTAGAGCACTCAGCGATGGCTCAATGGGAAAGTGAGCTAGACCAGTTCATGCCAAAAGGCATTTTCAGGAGACAGACTGTTAAAAAATTTGTCAGCACTATGGAACTATAGATTGAGGTACAGTCTGTGACAAGTGCAGCAAATGCCTAACGATCAACGACTCTGCCAATAGTCCATAACAAAGACATTTATTCCGAGTTCAACCTACAATCCGAAGAGTCTCATAAGCCAGCTCCTACACATTTCTGAAAATCAGCAGACAGAACATGGAAAAACAATTTCACATAAAGTAGGTCCAACAAGTGACAATATTCCACTGGTTTTAAGTCCGTCCACAAAAAAAAAAACTTCTTTCGAATGGATATCATACTGAGGTACAACAATGGCAGTCCTACAAGAATACCCAAGGTCTTTGGGAGAGCTGCGGATATGCCAGAGTTTAACACAAATATATACAAGTATTCTATAAATCAAGAAGTTTCCTTCAACCTATCGATGGTAATCTTGGTCTCTGAGCCAGTTTCCTATTATTCTGCCAAAGGAATGTATCTCGAGTTGTATTTATCAGGGTGCTGTTGGGTGCACTGGATCTTCTAAATCCTTCCAAAGCTGCCAAACTTCCTCTTCAGGGTGGCAACCTCTTCTATGTGATGCATTAAGACCATACACTAAAAGACCAGTTGAAATAAAAAATTGTGTCTATGAAGCAATACCTTGGTTGAAAGCATTGGCAGGCCTTAGGCCAACACCTGTACATACTTTACACTGACAGGATTTACAGTCAAAGCATACATGTGCAACGTGCCATGTTACTACTGTGCAGCATGAACAATATTGTGGCACTTTGCACTGCTCCACGGCACTAGGAACTAGGATAATGACAAAACCAGAATAGTTAGTGTGATAAAGCAGGAGAAACTAACGGTCATGAACCCATCAAAGTACACATCGGAACTTTCTGCTCTTGCTTTGTCTTCCAAAGTGATGTTGAAGGGTGAGAGAATAAGAAGTATTTTAAAGGGTAATATTTTATGACCTTTGACATAACTTGATGGGATGCATTCATTGTGCCCCTATTGTGGCATTTGCAGTAATGATCCACCACGATGAAATCCATGGTATGAATGATTCATTAATTTCTTCAAAAACCATAACTAATAGTTTCAAGCACTTAAACTGTATACAACCAGCTGCTAACTTCTCACAAGTAGAACTCTTATCCATGTGATCAGTGTCAATCTTTAACCACTCAATGTTCACTCTTTGTACAATAAATGTACACCTTAAAATGCTGTTGCAGCAATTTAAATCTGCACTAAAAACTACGCTCTCATCAAACATGAAAAAAAAGACAAGTATATCAACATTATTATCCCAGATACAAGGAAAACAGGAAGTTGCCTTAGTAACTACTGAGTTATCATACCATATAGTGTACAGTATTGACAGAAACACAGAACCATCTTCCTTACCACAATAAACATTAGTGTTTGCACTGAGTTCAAAATGTACCTGTATAACCGCAGTCCACAGTAGGTCATATTTGAGTTCCCAGAAATATACTGTACCTTAGGTTGCAAGTTCATTGTGAAGTCATAATATGACATTTTGTTTTATGTAAGCTGGGTAGCAAATTCACAACCAGGTTCTGACATTGTCAGTTGGGTGCCCAGTGCACACATTAAACATACCCAAAATGCACAAATGCATTGTGGTTTTGTTGATCTCATTACAATCATTTTTTCTGAATCTGACATTATAGCATAGTATGTATAATAGGCTACCTATGCACCATATCAAATAAGAGATCTTCACAAGCTTCCTATCTTGACATCATGTCTACAAGCTTTTCACAGTTTTTACCCTCACTGCTGACATGAAATGACCTTTGACCTCCATCAAAGACCAAATGGTTCTTGTACTCAAAGAGATACAACTACATACTGAATATGACACCTGTCTAAGCTTCCCTCCTTGAGATATTGCGTTTACAATGTTTTCACAATTTGACCCATGTTGACCCTAAATGACCTTTGATCTCCACCAAAAAGTGTACACAATGTGGTACACCTATGTACCAAGTAACCAAGTATGAGGTTTGTTCAAGCTTCCCTTTTTCAGAACTGTGTTTACAAGGTAGGCATCACAAAAACACATACACCTCCCAATCATTACAAAGGTTACGACTATATCGAAAGCAAAAAGTGTTTAAGGGGCCCACTGAGTTGATATCATTAAAGATTGTGGTGACTTTGAAGGGTATAACCACATGACAATACTTACAATTAGCATAATTAGTCAAATGTCACATTCAATAGTTACAAAAACAGTCAAACCTTTCGAATTTTTCACTGTTACTTGTGCTGGTTGTCTCCATGCAAAGATAGTACTAATAAGAAATTAAGTGTCTGGTCACAAATTTTCTCACAGAGGCATGTGTCACCAGTAAAAATTACTCCACAGGGACAGATGGAGATTTACTAAAACTTCACCTCACTGACATTTTGTAACCAATGTGAGAGGCAAACGATCAAGATGTCTCATGTCTTTGCTCTTGGCTTAGCCTTAAAATAGTTGACAAAGAGGTCATCAGGCTAACTAACCATTTTTGCTTGAAATCGAGACCCTGTGCCATGTCATTTAGAAAAAAGATCCTCCTCTTGGTGTGTGTCCCTGATATGAAAAAGCTTCGAGATCAACATGGGTACAGACAACTGCATTTTATTTTCATTTCCAAAAACATTTTATACCATGGTAGAATATTTCCCACAGATGTTTGGAAAGCAACTGTTATGAAGCATGAAGGAGGCAGGGCAAACCAGTTTGTAATAAGACTGCTGACATTTTAGATAAGTAGATCCAATCACGTAATCAGTACACATTTCTTGCTATAGCACTGGGATTTATTCAGCTACAAATAATGATAATACAATACTAACTTTTTATAAATTATTTTCCAATATGGGAGTTAAGGGATTGATGTGGGCACTGGTCACAACCCAATAATGTGTCATACCACTGCATTCATTGACCTTACCAGGACATTAATGTAAAATACTATGGGCAGCGCATTTGACTGATACTCTCACTTGCTAGCCTCATAATACTGGGTGTCCAAGTAACGACATGAATGGTATGAATACAATAAGATTCAATGAAACTGAGTGAAGAGATCGACTGATTGCCTTGAAAGATAAAAATCAGTAACCAGCTTTGTTATGCAAGATGCGTCACCACAGGTCGCTAGTTCCTTCCCGACAGCTCTTTAAAATAATACTGACGGTACATCATTAATCTTCACCAGAAGGAAGATTTTTGACGTGTTATCCTATTTCATCTTTGGTATTAAACAGAGTTGAATTTTATGTCACACATACACAAGTATGCACAGAGTGTACTACTGTAATAGCGTTAGTCTCAATTCACAACACAGTTGCCATAGTTTCAGGAAACTAGAGGTGTACAAGTTTCGCAGAAAACCCACAATGATGGCGATAAGGTAGAAGACAAGCGCGTTTCTTTGGATTTGCTAGACTGGCAGGAAGTACTCTCAGGTGGTGACCTGGAAGCTGGCCACCAATTGAGCACTGCAAGCAATATCGTATACAAGTTACATATATGTGAATTGGTACCACTGTGCAGTACACAGTGCAATTGAGATCATGCATGTAAAAAGAAAAAGGTATTACTTAGGTTTCAATAAATTTTCATACATGATCTACTGTATTTCTCATAAAAACTGGAGGTGACATTGGAAGTGATATGATAGGTTGATCAAATACTCTTCACACATACTTTAGCAA
>VJOZ01084105.1:0-11132 GCA_009801055.1 Stichopus horrens | reverse complement strand
GGGAGGTGGGGGGAAGGGGGGGAACCGCGAGTGTTACGTGAAATTAATCACAAAGTACGAGCTTGGCTAATGACATCCAGCGGCCTGTCTTAGGTCCCCTGATAGGGTCCAGGGGAAAAGCACCAGTGGGATCCCAGGGGCAAATCCCCTGGAATCTCCTAAGTTTTAGCATATCTCAGGGTGGAAAATTACGAAGGTATTTCTTTGTTGTATGTTCATCATTAAATGCTAAGATTTCAAACAATTTTAATTGTTTAGGCTATTTGTCTAAGTTGACAATATGAGAACTTAGGATCCCTGATGGAGTCCAGGGACAAGACCCAGTGAGGGTCAGGGGGGTAAAGCCCCCGAGAGCTGTGAGGCCTTAGCATATCTCTGGGTGAAATATTACGTCTCAAGATAGTATACTTCAAATGTGAAAACTATCGACTCCTTGTGGAGAAAGAGGTTAAGTCTGTTGGCAGTCCGGAAGCTCAGAGATTTCAGCATATCTCTGGGTGAAAACTTAAGTCTCATGGATTTCCTTTAACAGAAAGGTAAATGCAAATTATAAACAGGGAATAGACATATACNNTGGGAGAGCAATTGACAGGCAAAGGTTTTAATTGGAGAGGCAAATGCCCCATGTCCCCCTTCCCCTCAGTGCCATCAATGACCTGTCCTATTTATGAGTTCACGATCACCAAGAGTATTATAGCTTAATACCTGCAAATATTCGTCTCACAGGAAAAGATAAGCGATAAAAGCAAAGGGTCCCTAAGATCAAACCCATACATCCAACAATTTTACTTTCTATGGCTCTTTAATCACATTTATGGTTTAATTTACCACACAGACAGAGATTTAATCCTGTAATGCCATCTGCATGCCATTGTTATGATCTCTCTCCAATTGCTACAAACTCTTACACGACCAGACGAGAGCCTCTGTCACTGTCCAAACTTTTTCTGCATGCCTGGGCATCTGGATGTGCATGCCTACCGAAACTACATTCCAATTCTGATCCCCCATGAACAGAGAATTTACTTTGGAGATTATCCCCAAAAGATTGAATTGATTTTCGCCACATGAGTCACATGTGAGAAGAACCTGCTTCAAATTAGTCACAGGATAATATTGTACCCACTCAGAGAAAATTATCTGCTTCAGTAATATTGTTAAGTGAATTTTTGACCAATTTAGCAGTTTCTTTTCTTGCATCAGGGGCATGCAATTGAGGTAACACTCTGACTGGAAGCGGAAAAAAAAAAAATTCGGCTGGAGGACATCGGAAATTTCTTTGTGCGATGGTTAACGCAGATTAAAATAATAAAGAAAAAATTGTCTGCATTTCAAAATGAGGGCAAGCACAACATGGTGCAGTGGCAATCAGATGTAGAGGGTTAACGACAAAGCATGTAGATATTTAATAGTACAGACCAAAAAGGGAGGAGACGACTATTTGAGGGAAAAAGACCCGTATCTGGCTAAATTTCTCAGTTCCTAGATTCCTAGTAGTAGATGAGAGGGATTTTAGATAGATGAAGCAACCAGTTAGATGCTGTCAAGTGAATTTGTAAAGCTATATGTATAAAATAAAAAAATGTATGTGAAAGGAAAGTCACAGGTTTACATTTTGCCCTTTTGTTGAAAAGGTTCATATGGTGCATCATTTCATAGTGGCTTTTTTTTTTGTCACCACCATCAATCCTATCCATCCTGAATATGGATAATTTGCATACTATATACAGACAACTGTACATTACTCCCTCTCCCTCCAAGCTACCTTCGATACAAATATTGCTTGAGTTTTTGAGTAATTTTTTAATCCTATGTAGGCATCCTATACTGCATTTTATTTAGAATATTTGTACAGCAGACTTGTGAGAAATTAAGAAAAGAGGTGTTATTTCACCACAATGCATGAACTCCATGTCAACTCATCCTGGGAATTTAAAGTCAATCACTCTGGGGGAAGACTAAATCAATGGCATCAATGTTACAGTTGATGCGTAATTAGTACACAACCCGATGCTTTTAACTTCAGCTCCAGAACATCAATATTAATTAAGCTCTGCGTTACACCTGGACTAAAATTTTCATTAAGATGGAGGAGCGCTCCTTTCAGCACAAGAAAACTCTGACAGATTCATGCATAATATTTTCTCTCTGATGAGACACACAGAGCTCAGGTTACCCACAGATTGTGCATGTTAGTCACTGATCTGACCAGTGTGGCTGCAAGTTTTTCAACGTGACTGTTACTTGTAATCACTTGGTAAACTAGCAGTGAGCCCTACCACTCACATACTTATCATATAAGTTGTAACTTGATAACCTTACAGTGATAGAGGACAATGTCTTTTTTCTAAATGTTCCAATGCATATGTTTATCATTTCTTCGTAGGTTTCTTCGGGTTTGTTTGTTCCATCAATATTCTTTGTCTCAAAACTTCAAAAAAAAATTTCTGGGTTATTGCAGTCAGCCATCATTGGCTTATTTTCTTTCTTCTATTTTAACGATAATATGGTGCATGACTAGTTTGAGATTTCTTCCCAATTTAATGACTGATGAGATACCATGGGAAATGACACACAAAGGGTAATTACTTTGCACTTAACATCTCTCTTTGTCCATGGGAGGTGACTCCGAACAAAGTGATAAATCAACGTGCTGTATCTATCTATCTATCTTCCCGTTGGCCGATCTTATACCCATGATTTGTCGTGAGTGACACTCGACATGTGCTAGAGTGGAGGAGAGAAATCGCAACGCTCCCTCAACCCGACGTCCAGATGCAAACAGCAAAGTGGTGATGTAAAAACTAGGAAACTGGGATCACACATTTGCCTGTTTAATTGTAGATTAAGGTCTATGTTATTTCATTTCAATGAAGGGGACAATGGAAAATAAATTAAGTGGATGTGTCGCGATTTGAAACAATTTTGTGATTTGAGTTTTCAATCTACAGGGCACAACTTTATTCACTCAACATATCAGGGAAAGGTTCTTATGGACAGTCCAGTGTTATTTGTCACTGTAAACTCTGTCATGGTGACCTTAGACAAGATGAAGAGCGGAGTAGAGAGTTGCAAAAGGAAAATAGGGGACTGTAGTAGGGGGAACTGTCAGACAGAAGTAGATCAAAGAGCCAAATATGCCTGAAGAAGGATGCACACTTCTTTGTGAAAGTGATCTTTGTTGTTATGCCAATAAGGGTTTTAAGTTCACTTCCGTCAACAATTATTCTACTTTGTTTATTCTGTCAATATAATTTTTATTAACGTGAAAAAAACGAATACAAGGATCAATGAACTGATGCAGGCTGGATGCTGAAATTAAGACAATGTTCAGGTGCCTTATTTCTGAGTCTACTTTCTGTAAATTATGCCATAAATGCAGTCCAACTAAAACAAAGGACATGGTTGGGTTTACTTCATGCAGATATCAAAAAGGATTTCTCTGCGCACAATGCGGCAAGAAAGCATCAAAGACATTTCCGACACTGAAAGGTATTGGAGGTCTAGTATACTGGCAAGAAATGATAGATACTGTACATACACTAAAAAATATGTACACCTGATCAAGTTACATAGTATGGAGTAAAACAGTGGAAGTGAATAATGTTAATATTCCATCGACGAGAGAAGGGCTGCTACAGCTAGAAATAATTGATGCATTATGGTACAGTATCTCTGAAGTTGGATTATTTATGTCACAATTATATTGCAACTACAAGCAAGGGAGAGGGAAGGAGAGGGGTGGGTAAATGCACTAAATGCAAGAAGCTTCAAACTAAAATTAACAAATGACACAGAGATCGACTGGTACATTCCCCAGATCAAGGAAGCAACATGAGGATGTCAGATTTAGCTCTACTAATAGCATCTGTGGGGTATACAGTATCTTTCTAAGAGTGAGGAGGGGGAGGGGTACCTATGGTTCCTCAGGACTAAATTGTGCAAGGAAACTACCGTAGCATCTGCTGGGGCTCGCTCAGCTTCAAATATGCAGATTAATATGCCATCACCATTGGTCATGCAGATGCATGTGACATATTCACCTCCTCAGGTCTATCAAGTTCCTGGTCACCAAGACCTGAAGTAGAGTCTGTATCAGACAAGACTGAACTTCGAGAGGAGGCTCGGGAGAGCCTCCCCTCTCTCTTCTGACCCTTAGGGGCTGACAGAAGGTCAACGGAAGACCTGCCAGAATTTGAACGCTGGAAAGTTTTCGTGAGAGAAAAGAAAGATAGAGGAAGAGGGTGGATGGGCGGGTGTGACAAATGGCAGGGAGAGCAGAGACAAATGATGGTAGCATGCAGTCAGTGAATATTCATGAACTCCAAAACATGCAAAACTAAGGCACAACTCTAAATTTACAATGGTCCACAGCAACAGTGATAACTAAAATATTTATTCATCGATGAGAACAAAAAAAGTTGTTATCTAATGGAAAATATGTACATTAAGAAAACACTAAAATGTTTGATTTGTCTGAAAGAATCTCGGACTAATTTTTCCCTCTATTGTGTTTTGCCATCCTCATTTGCACCAAGGTGCAGACTTATGCCACTTTAACAATGGTTTCACTGCAAGTTTGTACATAGCTGACACAAGTAGCAATGTTTTAGAGTCAGACCATGCAAAACAACATTACAACAGCATACCACTGTTTAAAAATTAATTCACATGCTGAATTCATTTCACTTTCAAACCATCCAGATACATCAAATCAGAGTTAGCCCACACTTTACTTTTGTAAGTCATCTCTAAATATTCACTGAGATCTTTTAGAACAAACCTGGAAGGCAATGTTCCAACAACAAAAAGTGATACTCGTTCACATGAGGATGGTCACTTCCAATTTGGTACTACTTTGGTCAGACTAAGCACACCATTACTTCATAGAAACAGCCAGTGCAACTATGTAATGAATGGTGTCACTCACTACCTTTGATTCATCTATATTTGCTACCAAATTTTCCCTCTCTTTCATTGTAATTCTTTACTTCAACCTACACAATTGCAAGACAACGTCATCATCCAACACCACTGCAAACTCTCTGAATAGACCCTGTGTATTTCCTGTGCACCCCATTTACCCCCTACATTGTCTCCCCAGTCATTTCAAACTTGTTAAAAAAAGTATGAGAAAGAGGAAAAGGAAATAATCGAGCAGTACCACACCTCTTCTTTGTTATCTTTAACATTCTCATTCAAGTCCACGGAATCCGCTTCTGACAGCAAGGAACTCTGGGAAGATGAGCGTGATATTTTACCCTCTGGCCTTTTAAGCTTAGACAATCGGCGAGTTGAGGAGGAGGTTGGTTTTGCTATGGAGGACTTTTGAGGAGTGGACATCTAAGAAATAAAGTGCACCGCAAAACAACGAAAACAAAAAAAACAAAAAAACACCATGCCAAAAGAAATACAGGTAAGCATTTTGTGAGTAAAACAAAAACTTCAGAAGCTGCCAAACATAATTTCAAGATTAAAATAATGATAACAGTTTCACTGGGTACATAGCAACAAAAAAAACATTTTTCATTACTTCCAATTATGAGCACATATTCACAGCATTAAAAAACAGTTATAGAAGTAAACAACACAAAAAGGTCCACATTCAGATGGGATGAAAAAAAAAGACAGGAAATAAGATGCAGAGAAGCTTTGAAGGTTCACACAGAACTGTTTGGATTACAACAGGAGGCTTGAAGGTATTTCCACAACTGCAATCCTAGAGGGTACAGGCTAGGATTCAATGTTTTTGGCAAGTTAGGAAGAAGAGTTGGCAAGCAAGGGCACAAATGTTTACACAAATTCTTTCATGAGTTCCCAAATGCTATCCACCAGCCATCTAATGTGGCCAACCACAAGCAGCACATAGCAACATTCCAATGTAGTGTCTCACATTACAAAACAGTGAGGACAAACTCATGATGGGTTTGACAAAGCCTGTGCCATACCTGACAGATGGCTGTTGTCTGACTGTGTCATTACTACATCACATTAATGTATATGTATATAAGTTACCATTCTTCTGAACTGAACATTTCATTGGTGCTACTACCTGCAGGTACAGTATCAATTCACTAGCGTAGCAATGTATGCCTCATGTGGGGTTAACGACAGGGAGCGTGAATTTTGATGAGATCCGGCTTCACATATTGGGTTTCGCAGCAGGTTTCAAGATCAGCAGTATGTTGTGTCAGTGAGGACAGATTTCTATACTAGCCGCTATTTTGCCAGCGTAAATAGTGTTCTCGGTTTCTCTATCGTTATGATACACAGTGATCATGTGACAAGTCACTGACATAAAGGATGGGTAAGTACAATGCAAAACACACTGAAACACCAATGACATGAAATCCGTGCCAGAGGCTTTAATGTCTGAGATGTTGTTTTGTTGTCTGAATCAGGTCAGCAGTCTGATGCTCCACATTGTTAATAATCATCATTGGTGAACACAGTTTCTTCCAAGCATTCATCAATTATGTGTGTGTGTTTCATCAGATCGGATTCCTGGTACTGTGCATGCTAAGGACAGGTTTCCAAGATATTATGGTACTTTGTAAACTGATGGTCAACTATCCTACACATTGCAAAGTACAAATCCTACTGGAAAAATTATAACAAAATCAAGTTCTCTATCCTATCATGTCTCGTCCTGGACCATTTGAGCTAAAACAAGAAGAGATAGTGCATTTGTTGTGCTGTGACAGGTAAGTTAAGTGTGCAGTCAATGCATGTCTGATCTGTGCTGGTATGATCTTCATCTACTCATCAGTCCTTGTCAATTCCATGTACAGACTTGAGCAATGCTACAAAAGTTACAATTCTATTGAATGAAGTGAAAGGACACCTGTTGTGTTCACAAAGGAAGATCAGATGTGACGTCAGTAAAAGATCTCATGTGTGTTAACATTAACATCATTTGGATCACCAAACCTACACATCTCCCATCCCTCCTTGCAAGATGCATAGTGAAAGCTAGTTTCAGTCAGTTGCAATGTCTTCTTCAATCATCCTTCCTATGGACAAAATTAAATACTCTAAGGAGTCCAATCCAACACCCTGACACCCTAACTCCCCTGTTACCCCTCTTCCTAATTACTATGTACCTCTCATTGTTTGTTCCCTCCTCTGTTACTGTTAATTTAAACATCAGCAAAGGGAGGGAAAGGGGAAGAAATGTGGGGTGGAAAAAGAAGGATACAACACATATAGTGAAATGAACTCAATACCAAAAAAATATGCTACAATTCAATCCATATAATATACTAAGTTTGTAAGTTCACACACCAAGGTTCGACAAACCAATCGAAAGGAGCACATCAGCTAAAAATCAAGATGCACTGTGAGTCAAAGAGTACTATGTTTGTTTATTTGTTTTAATCTTGGTTGTCTCCACGAAATTTGAGAATGTAGTAAAAAGATATTTTGGTTTTCAATAAAAGTATTGTTTGCTCCTGTGCCACACGATCTGTGAAATTTGACTGAAAGGTAACGTAGACACTGTTATTTAAGGACAGCTGGCTCCCTCACAAAAAATGTCACTTTAGAGACGAAATTGTCTTCTTTTGAAATGTCAATCTCTTATAAAACCCGTAAGGAAGGTAGACTAGGAAACAAGGGAAACGTTCCACAAAATGAAGCGACAATTGCAATTTGAGTACAAACAAGGACAAACTTGTGGACATAGGCAAGGTATTATTTGACATACAGTATTGTAAGAAGTTAAGGAAGAAAAATCTGTTTGCTTTCATCAAAATGGTAGTTAGATTGTTTAATGGTAAGCCCCAGTAACAGAAGATTTACGCAAATGTGGGACAGTGCAATATCTTTGCTGACCTTCCTCTCTCCAGACCCATTTCCAACTTCTAAACTGCACCATTAAGATTTACTCATTTTTATCATTTACAAAATAAGTCAGGAAACATGATTCGGATGATTCCACTGAGCATCATATTTTACACAAGAACAAAATAAACACTTGAGATGTGCAATTGCCAAATTTAACACAGAGGTAATCAGTGCATTGCTATGACTTGAAATGATGAAAATTTCAACCAGATTTATGCAAATTAATAAGATTATGACTAACAACAAAGCAAATGAAATTAATGGGCTGTGCTGATTTAATATTATCCTGTACATTTTTGCTCCACTGGTGATGAAATAGTGGATATGTGCTACAGAAGTGCAGCCCTTACCAAACCTGAACCAACTCAATGGCAACTCCCTTCCTCAACACAACGAAACTCAAGTGTACAAAAAAAAAAAGACTAAATGATCATAGAACATATGACACCTGAATAAGTCCTAATACGACATTTGTGACATTTGTTCAGAGTTTAAATCCACTTACCTTTCTGAGTTCAGACGACTTTGATGTCATGATGCTCCCAGATGAAGCATTCAGTCCATAGTTCCTGGATCCCATCGAACTGAGAGAGCTGCTGCTGTTGCTCCGACGGCTCCTAGAACTATCCACCAAGTTGGAAGCTTGGGTGTGGACCTTAGAAACCTTGTGAACAGGTGCAAATAAACCATACTTTGGTCTACATTGGAAGTACCTGTGAAAGAAATTGTTCAAAGACATTTTTCGACTGATGAGAACACCTACGATGTTGTTACACTTTGTTCTGATAAATTTTTGACTGTGTTATAAACATCCCAAAGTTTTCCATTGCAGGGACACTCTAAACATACCACCAGATCAACCTAAATTTTACTGTCATCAATGGCTCATAAACGTCTCCGCACAAAGACTGCTGAAGTATATGTTCTTCGTCGTCAGGAGCACTTCATGACTGCTATGTCTTTCGTCTAATACCAATGACCAACACTGTCTTCTTCTGGTCTAGAATTCACCCATCAAACTTCTACATCTACTACCTTTCTGAGCAGCGTGTGTAGTCTGCTTCATTTTTAGTTTAATGGTAAGTTAATTCTTGAACAGTATTTAACTTTTACATCTCAAAACTTGCTTAGATTTGATTCTTTACCAGTGAAAGTGATGTAACTTACCTGTCTCAATACAACTACCCTACTAACACTCCATAGTACAGTGCCATACCATGCCCTCTCTTTCAAAGTAGGGGGAATGAATGAGTGACCGACAAGTAAGCTACAGTAAATGAGGATCAAGTACATAAATCCAATTATGTTACTGCACTTTCAGTTTGCTTTGAGGTACAATGTTATAGCCCACTTTACCTTACATGACTTCACATACACTATTCTATTTCAGATGTAAGCACAGTTCAGGATTCTCAGTCTAACATCTCTTCAATATAACAGTTAGGGAGCATTTTGTCAGAGAGCGTTGACATTTTAATATGTGATTAAATTATGAGTAATGAGTTCCTTGTTAACGTGACTTAATACACAACCCATTAAGTAGTGTTGATGTGTGTAAACCAGTTGCGAAGTGTAGACATGCATGTGGAATGTGAGGAAATTTAATACTGTTAAAACATAATGTATCAATCTAGATTTCAATGCAGGGATCCTTGACTGGCTGGACATCTGTCAACTTCCTACAAGATACGTTTATGACATCCTGCTATTCATCTGCAATCATACAACCAATATCTTGTGTGAGTGATCAAAAGACTGAAAATTTCCCTCAGTGTGATATATACATAGGAGAATGAGCCATGTGAGCAATGTTCACAATGCTCTTACCATCCAGACTCTGCACATACAATCATCTCTTCTTTTTGTTTTCCTGTCCTAATCTACTTCCTCTCCCCCCCTGCCAAACTTATAAACCATAGCAAGTCTTCAATGAAAGAACCTCAGTCGCATTCTTAAAAATCATGTAAACGATAAGTCTGCAAAGTCAGTATCAAACCAACATTGAGTATAAGCTGGTGGACAACTTTGACATTTGTCTAATCACATTTTCTTCTTGGCTGCTACAAAAGGATTACTGCTGAATACACCCACCCATGTATACATCGAACTGAGTGCAAAACAAGTCGAAATTGCTCTGACCTGCTGATAAATTGACCATAGGATACAACAGTCAGCAGTTATTTGGATATTTGAGAGGTTGAGCATAATTTGCTACTCTTGACATAACTTTCCCCTAATTCATCGTGACAAGTGGTCAGTTACTTTCTTGCTCGCAAATCACGTCTCCGGTTGTGAAACACAGTGCACAATGAATGTGTACCTGGCATAACAGCAGAGGAGAATACAGCAGAACACCCATCTAACTCTTAATTCTCAGAGCTCCATGAACGTTGGTCCATTACCAGTTACATGCTTGAAATTTTCTTGAAAAAAGGTGACTGAGAAAATCTTGTAGTTAATTCAGGCCTACCGTGCTATTCTTTTGAATACAGTTTGTGTGAAAATTGCGACCTTTAATTGAAAGCTGATCCTGCCACTGTTGATTAGGACAAGATATCTTAGGTCACACTGAAGGATAAAGCACAAAGGGCAAAACAAGAGCAGTAAATCTGGATACAAAATCATCACAAAACTCCAGACTTCACAGATGGCAGAATAAGGAGGCATAAGTCTGATTTAAGTTGGATGTCATTTTCATTGGTGTTAAAACATTGCCTGAAACCTGTGCATTGACAGGATAATGTAGCTGTTGTGATGAGAAAGGTCCAAGTGAGAAATGTTATTTTATAACTCACATGTCAACACTGAGGTACATGATTTATGTAGTGGTGCACAGGAAGCAATGAAGGCTAACGTTGTGTTGTATTATACTGTACCATGACGTAGCTGTGTCAAAAGGTTACATGAGACATGCTGCAAGAGCCCTTGAGTACTGGTGCTGCAGTTGGGTGGGAAAGCCAGTAGACTGTTTTCAAATTTATGAGGTGATAATTAGACAAAGAGGACTACCAAAATGAAATTGAGCAAAACCAAAACGTCAAATGATTTAGAGATTCCTTGCCATTTTGCATGTACAAACCTCAAGAAAAATACATACCAAAATGGATGTTCAAACACCTGACCGGAGAGTTACTGTGTCTACAATGTTACAAACTATTACTGCTACTAACCTCACATGACCTTTCACCTCCACAAAAAGTCAAGTAACTATGTAATTTCTTGCTAATATTCATGAAAAACAAACATCAATACATACCAATTGAAAAGTTCAAACACCTTACTCTTCT
>VJOZ01084032.1:4555-17305 GCA_009801055.1 Stichopus horrens | reverse complement strand
AATTTAGTGAATATCATGAAGCAACTCAATGAGCCTCTTTAAAGTCTCAGCCACAACCTGTTCCAAAAAAGCACCTGAAGGCCTGAAGCTCTCTGTCACTCACCAACTCCTTTGCGTTGTTGTTCTTTCGGGAAACAAGTACAGAAAATGGGGGACCTTTTAAAGGTGGGCTTATGGTACTGCTTTGCCTGGAGGGTAACTTAAACCTTTTCCCCATCACATGGAGAAGCAGTTTCTCATCATACTAAATTCTTTGCTGCTATCAGAAGGAAACCCTTTGGCAAGTGTTATCCCCTCTGCCAGCTATTCTTCTGGTTCCTTGGGAAGGCATCCTTTGTCTAGATCTGTCTCCTTTTCAGATTACACAAACTACAGGAAACACACCCAGGATAATGGAGATGAGAGAGCCGTGGTGGTTAATCTTTATGTATGAATGCACCGGCTTTAGGGCCGTACCTTCTGGTGAAAAGAAAAAATATGGGTTGGTAGCTTCTTGGAAAAAAAGTATGGATACATATTGTTAATTTCAAGTCCTCTGTTGACCTTTTTCAACCTTGACTCCTCTTTTTGTTGACAGTTACAGTGTAGGACCAACACTTTTCTTTGCGCACACATGACTGAAGTGGTTGCAGTGCAATTCATTCATTAGAAACCATACACTGGACACTTCTTTCATTGGCTCACTGTTCACACCAAATTAGGTCTACCTTTGGGCATGTAAATCACACTATGAGACCGGTTTGTTTTTAAGTAGTGTTTCTTTATTCAAGTTTCACTCAATACCACTACCTTCTAAAAGTCTTTACTTGAACGTATTCATTGAACGGTATTTTACAGTGCTGTATTGGCTACATTTGTCTTGTAAATCTGTTCGCTTATGAACTTCTTGAAAGTTGTAAACCTTTTGTAGGGAGTTCTCATGTACGAGGTAAGTATCGTACCGGTGGCTCACCGTAGGTCTCCATGGGTACACTGACTTGTACTGCTCAAATTCAAAGGAAGGGAGTATGGATCAAAGAAGGTGAAATCGATGTCAAATTTCTTTTCGTAACTAAACAAAAAAAATACAAAATGCAACCTCTCAGCTTTGAGGTGGATGAATTACGTCTGCCGTAGAATTTTCCTCCAAACAGCTTTTGCTGTGCTTTGTTATGAAGGCAGTCAATATTCTGCACATTCTTTACATCATTCTGAACTTCTCCTGTTTCTGTCTGTACAACTACCACAACCTCATGTCAACTTTTGCTCCATCCCAAAATAATCATGCACCTCCTTCCCTAACTATGTACCCAACCAAAACTGCTAGTTGGATCCAGTCTGCTGAGACTCTGCTCTCTTGGAAAAATTGTTATTTTCCACCGCTTCCATCGTTTCTAAGTATTTCTACCCTTTTAGTCCTCTTTCGTGGTTTTTTCAGAAGCCTCTGGTCATGACTTGTAGATAAATTTCCTTTCATTATCAGGTTTGTGGTTCTGGTTGGGACGAAGGTAGAGGTGGGGCTAATGGTCTTAGTGGTAGTTACACGTGGAGGCATATAATTTCATCATTCATAAATATCCAAACCAGGTGAGCTTTGGGTGGGATTTCTGTAAATTTTCTAGGCTAAAGGTGTGTTCTTCCAAATTAAAGTTACCTGATTTATGAACTTTGCCACAATTAGGTGACGTACATGTAAGTTGTGAAACTTAGAGTGCGTGGGAGATGGACTGTAGGTAATGTCATAAATGAGTATCATTCGCGAAAGTAATAACGAAATTTCTTTATGATAATTTGCTAAGTATTTTAGTATCTGCAAGACAGACACCATCTAAGTTGGTGGCCATAAACAGCTTGGTGAACTGATTGTCTTACATGGAAGTGGTTGATTGGCTTAAAGTGAAGGTCACTGGTGGATTTACTTTCAACCCCTGGTGACCGTTGAACATTGTCTCATGTCCTATCAGTTGCTGAAGTAAATTTCAGTGAAAGTTAAGCCTTTTTGAATGAAAGGGGAATTTGGTTTAGGTCTTTTATAATCCTTTAAACTGTTTTGGTAATCTAGCAGTTGGTAGGAACCAGATAATGTCTGTTGAGATACATGTTAACATTTTCTTTGTTTAAATGAGGCCAGTTGCCCTTGAATGCTAAAGTACTGGTAACACTACACACTGTATTTACTAACATCCAATGCCAACATACAGGCTGTTGATATGGTGCAACTGCTGTACGATTGCCATGGAAATGTTTACTGATGAGTCTGTGCACGTATTGAAACCAGCAAATACAGTTATGCAAACATCAGGAAGAATCCACGTCGACGTAAAAACCATGTTTAGCAGATAATATTTGATAGAATACCACAACCAAGGCAGTCTGCAAAATGTACTGAACTGCCTAAAGCTAAATGAGAAGAAGTCGATCGCTGTTGATCGCATAGCACAAAAACATGTACTCCAAAATAGGTATAATTTTTGATGTGGAATACTGCCAGACTTCCATAAAGTAGCCTATTTTACTGACTAAAGTGTATATAGCAAAAATAATTTGTGAAAACTGTTTCTGAGGAACTTCCTTGCTGCAAAAATTCCTCCAGCCCATTGCAGGCCACAACCCACATTAATTGACTAGTTTAGTTAGAGGCTGTTCTTTTTTCTTTTTAGGGAGATGGGTCTTTACTACACTCTTCACTTACTTACTCAATGCAATTAATGCACTCCCATCTACCATGTCAAAAGGACTGCCAAGGACTTACAAAGACATTCAATGAAGTGATACAAACGATTTGAAAGATTTAATTTTCACATAGAAGACTAATATTCATTCCAGACATTAAATTTAAGACTGAAAGTACTGTATCATTTTAGCAGAGAGGCTGCCATTTTAGTTCCAACAGTCACTATTCTGTAGACCCAGGCTTCCTCAATTAAACGTGATAAAGTGTCACATATGGAAATTATGTTTGTGTAATGCATCACTGATCACTGTCATGGGGAGAGGTGACTACCCCTCTTAACCCCTTGCATTTCTCTTGTCTTTCAGAATCCTAGGGGCCCAGATCACAAAATATTGCAAAGGTTGTTGGCTTTCCATAGGCAAATGTTTCCAAAAATAGGTCAATTTTTATTGGTAAAGTGTCTCAATTTTGTTGGAACCTTAAAAATATGATTTTAAAAATAGTTTTTTTGTTTAAATATGATGCCAAGAAATTTTTGCGCTCAAAACCACATGAGTGTTCTACAAGTGGCCAGCACATCCATTCAAGGTGGCCTGCTGTAGACAGTGTGTATGAAGCGACCTGTCTCGCTCCTTGGAGATGTTTCTTTAATTTAATTGTTCTCATTCCTTTCATACCACCTTACCTGTTCCAGCATGACTAATGCATTTCCAGCTACCATGCCAAGAGTACTGGTAACCTTTTAGCACCCTGTGTAGTGCAGTTCGGACTTATACCAGATTAGTGTCTCCTTCCCTTTGTGCCATCCTGATTTTCCGGTGATGTGAAAGTTCGAGGAAATTTCTACTCAAGTGTTTTGTGTGATTTGTTTTTCTCATGGTTTCCAGAAATTCTGTCTGGAGTGAACGTGTTTTACTTCTGTGAGATGTCCTTTAGTTACTTCAGATTTTCTTCTGTCTGTGTTTGAGGTACAGTATGATTAAAAGAGTTTATGTGCCTTTTACTACTCATTTTTTGGTTGCAAGAAGTTAAAGGTAACTAGTATTAATTATAATACTGTGTAGTACATGTGCATCTGGTTACTGACAAGTACAATATTGTACTACAGGGTTTGTACAGAAACTGCTGTCTCCTTGCTGGGAGAGGTATAGTGTACAAATGCATCTCAGAAAAAAGTGTATTGCTGTGTGACAAGGCAAATGGGTCAGTGCTGTGCAAGGGTATAGTAAGTTTAATACTGTGGTGCTGCCACTGAATATATCACATGATCTTTCATTTCCTCTTTACAATATTGTCTTGTGTGTACAATGCTTTGTCTAGCATGTGAGTATAGTCAGGTGGTACTGTACAGTGAAGGTGGCAGTGTAGTTACGACTGTACCACCTCTTGTATCTAGTACAGTGGAATACTTTTAACATCACAATTTTTTTCACAAATTTACAAAATCGAAATTCATCAATTGATATTCACAAATCGAAAAACTGCACTATTAATATCATACCCTGCTAGGAATTTACTCCCCAAAATAATTTTGTGCCACTGATGGATGCGGGACTGTTTGTTCACCTGATCAAAACTACGGTACCGTGAGCGATCATGTGATACATTTAAATTATCGATTGAATTCATGTGATTGAAATTACATCAGAAGTGTAGTAATTAATTTTGAGGAATAACACCTGCACCATTAGTCATATTTTTTTATCATTTCCCAGCCTGCAATAAAGTGATTCCATTTCTACACTTTTTTGAGTTGTTATTATTGTATATAATTTGAAGATCGGTCTGTGTCTAGATAAAAGAACATTACAACCCCCAACCATCTCCCGCCGCTTTCTCGGCCAAGTCCTGATTCTTCGGAGTCTGAAAGCGACCATCAACCCACAGAAACCTGCTCTTTTGTAACATTCGGAAAGGCAGAGAGCTCGCCCGTCGTCTTTGAGCGTGTCGATATATTCCGAAGTTTTCACGCCAGGCAAATGACAACGATCAAAAGAATTATTCATAGAGCTTGTCACAAGTTTGTCTCCCACTTGGGTTAAAAATCTCCTCTGGAAAGAGAACTGTTTATATGTTTCTACATCTTCTTGATTATGATATGAGGCGCTATGTTTGCTTTTGACAGTGTTACATTTTTTATGTTTAATGGCAAAAAAAAAAAACTCACTTGGAGGGATGCAAACCTCCATCCTCTCGTGATGGTTGGCGTGGACAAATTTTGACCAGCAGATAGATGTGACTCGCCCAAACACAAATTGATTAAGACCACTCCTCGTTGTAACAGTGTCAGAAAATATCACCTGGTAATGCGACCGTTATCTGTGTACTGTGTTCAAAATTTTCAGCACAAAATACGCAGTGACTTGTCGAACCATTACGACCATTTCATGTTACTATAATATCAAAATATCACCTGATTCAGCTGTGTTTGGAATGTAATTTCTTGTAGTGTATATGTATATGTCTGTTTGTATGTTTTCCTCTGATGAACGTGCCCTGTTTCCTGAACTTCTGATACATGTCAGTGGAGATTGGAGAACTCCATCAGGTTACTATAGGATGCAGACACAGCCAGTGATGAGTTGCAAATCTCATATCATACTGCACTACAAGAATCATTTTCGTTGGTTTTGGCATTCTTTACATACTGTGCAGCGTCACATTAATTATCCCACGCTTAGTGCTGACAGGCGTAATCGATCACCGCACTCGCCAGTGATCGCTGTTTTACCATGGCAGTCCCATTAATCATGCTCAAAACTGCTGAGCTGCGATTTGTGGACCACAAATGTCAGGGATTTAATCCAGAGCAGATTGCAAGAAAAAAAATTAATAAGTTGTCATCACAACCCTAGCAAACAGTCTCATTTTCAACTTTAAGTAGCCTTTTTCAAGACTGCTGTTAGAAAAATTTGGCATGACTTTCATATCATGGGTTTGAATCTGTTAGGAAAGTAAAGACAACACCAGAGCATGAATGGAAGATGGTGAAAGAGTTTTGGTTTGCATACTTTTGCAAAAGGCTCCATGACATCACAAATGTAAGCAACTTACCGTAGGAACCACAAGAACTAGAAGAGTAATTTGCACCTAATAAAAAATGAAATATATGCCTTCAATGTCCTTGACAAACTCCACGTTCACACAGCAGTTACGGTTTACTGTTACAAACTCCTTTTTGTTAAATTACATAAAGATAAGTTCTTCTGCCAGTATTTGCAAATTTTGCGTATATGCAACATTAAGTCTCTATGATGTTTTCACAGTGAACAAGGTTGTGGATGGTCATCCTCTCATCGAAATCGGCGGGAAGAACTTATCTCTATCCAGGGGATTCTTGGTGAGTCTCAAGGGTGAAATTGATGGGAGAATATAGCTGTGAGCTGTTAGTTAAAGGACAAAGGTCATTCAGGGGTCAGATTGGGTCATATGGTGACTACCTTTCAAACCTGTTATCTCAGGAAAAGAAGCTTGGACTGACTGTATATTTAGTATGAAGGTGTATTGTTGCATATGCAGTGCCAAAGTTTGGTATGGTTTCAGTGGGGCTTGACATTCTTTGACACAACTAGTTTGAAAAGCTGTCAAGCATTATTGTAGAAGAAACACTGGACAGACCTATATTTGATGCATGTGCAATGTTATTTTCAACGCAATGTTTTTCGTTAGCTTTTGTTTTCGTATGTTGGTCACCGCGACCATCTAGAGGGCGCTACACGGCACGTCACAAGAAAGTCTCATAACTTGGTGCACCTCAACAACAATATGGCAATATATTATCAAATGAAAGGAACCACAATGCATTCTTTCTTTGTGCTTCCTTTTCTTTGGTAACTCAACTCAAGGATGATACCAGCCCGGAAAATATCCGTACTCAAATGTACCTAAATACTATTGTTCTAAACACATAAAGTGAGAAATCCAAAGAACAGAAGTCGAGCTAAATCATTGTCTTGAACTGTATTTCTTTTAATATGCAAATGATGGAACTTGTCAATAGTCTCATATTAAGCAACAACTCATTACAAAATTTAACTACAGCATTACGATCCATCTTGCTCCTGCTGGAAACCCTTATGCGATTTTTGCATTTTGTTGTTAAGACTTACATTTTTTTTTTCTGTTATTTAATGGAAACAAAAGGAACGTGTGAAGTAGGTACCCAGTTGTGAGTGACTGAGCTTAAATTGTATTTTTTTTTCATGTTTTCTGAGACATTAAGTTCGAAGTTTATCGAAGGTCAGGATAGGTTAACGTTGAAAAACCTTGTAAACACTTTATCCCAAGATGTGAATGTTTCCTTGACTTGTGTTACTGTAACTCTTACACTGTAACTCTTGGTACAGCAGTATCAAAATGAACACCTCCATTCAACAACTCACAGAGCTTCAGGCCCATCTTGTTCCAAAGATCAGAAATTGTTGTAAATGTAAAAGAGCAAAAGTCGTATGGACCTTAGATTTCATACTCTGGTTCTGTTTCAGGACTGTTAGTACTAGGTTATAATCTCCTAAAAAAATGCATAAAATCTGAAAAATCTCCTTTGCGGGTTTTTCCTCTCGTAAAATTACAGCAAGGAAGCACTAAAAGTGTTCAAGTCTATTGGCTTTCTGGTTTATCCATTGATTTCGGATTCTTTCTATGAGATCCCTTCATCTGATGACAACCAGCGGGACGTTTTTTTTGGCGAAACTCACCGTTTGTCACCCAAATGGTGGGGTCGTTCAGTATCGCTTATTTTGTGTCTCTCTCTGTGTCTTCTCTTTCGAATCAGACGACGGACGGCACGCATCAAAAATTACTGAAGATGAACAACATCGTCATGGCGACAGGCCTGGAAAAAGACTCCACGGAGGAGAACGTGAAGTCTCAAGTCCCAGAGGCCCAGAGAGAATTCATTAGTAAGGTAAAGATATTGAGATATTCAATACCTAATTACTGAAGGAAGTTCCAATGAGGGACCTACAGGAAGGGTAGGTGTGAAAAATGCGGGATTGATGGGGGAGACAGTCAGGAAGAGAACTTTTGGGAGAGTTCAACACCAGATGAAAGAAAAATGGAGGGTGCCAGTGAGTCAATAAAAAGCGTGAACTTAACTTGTTACACGTTTTACATTTTTCCAGCGATTACGTCAAAAAGATCAGCTGGTAAATTGGTGTACTCTCAATGTTGGTGTTGGGGAAGTCGTGAATTCACATCGCAGACATATAAATGTACCCCTTGCTCACATAAATATTTCCATTTGATCAAAGTGCTTCTGAAATCAGTTCTAGGACTGTGCCCTCTATGAAGGGTATACTCATGAATTCGTCTCATTTCATGTTCTGTGCTTTTTTTCTTTCAGGTTGATATGAGAATTCCATCCTCTGCTGCTGTTTTGACAATCTCCAAGGAAGGAGATGTGGACAACATCATCACAGAAGTAAGCATTCCGTTCTGTCTTGTCTTGTAACCTTAAAGAGAGATTAGGCCAGACAGTATTCAAAATATCCCTGTTGAAACCAGTTAAAATATGAAACCCTGTGTCAAACAAATCTCAATCTTGTCTGAGTCTTTACTTATAGATGCATATCATTTCGAACTGCCCATAGTTTTTGGATAGGCAAACCAAGCCTATGATGCTGAGGTTGAATGCTGATAAGAGGGAACAAAACCATCAAACAACTTTTCATCATCATGTCATGATAATGAATTATTCATGAGGTTGGCTCGAATGTTAATTAGTAAAGTGTGTTACAATTCCAATATTTTTGTGAATCGAGTAGATGTGGCTTTTGCCCGAAATGCCTCGTACAGTAGTTATTGAATATACACCATTTGCAACATGAGTTTGAGGATGGTCTTGGTGATACTTCTTACCATTTGTTTGTGCAGGGGCAGAAAAATTCATGCAAATGTGGCAAACTTAGTTCTTCAGGTTTGGAAATCCAATCATTTCGATGAAAAAAAACATGAGGTTCATTGTCATCAAGTCATTAATAACTTGTAAAAAGGGATTAATGAATCATAGTTTGTATGATGCCAATCAGTCTGATTTTGTTTACTTTCCTTGACACTTACTTGTCTCAGCAGAACAGCTGCACTCTGAGCTATAGTGACAAGAGTGCATGGTAACTTTCTTATGTCTTGTTACAAATTAAATAATGTTACCGTAAATCCCAGCAGAACTTCTCTTTTTAAAATACTTGGGGAATGACAGAGTGGGTAGAGGGTGCCAGTCTGTTTTATGTGGGATGGCATTGTTGCTGGTGTTGAAGGGTTAACAGCACTCTTGTCGTGTTAGATAAGAGTTCAGTTGTTGTAGACTGGTAAGTTGGCTGTTAAAGTAAAACATGCATGTTTTGTCGTGATGGTAAGGATATGGGAGAGAAACATGAACTGCTTCTAAAAAAAAAATTGAGAAATGTGATGAGGTATCATTTCCAAAAAGAAATTTCAAATTTCTCGCTTGGTTAGCCACCTCCAAAACATTGCATTTCATTTGCACATGTTTTGTGTATTTTAACATAAGCCTCACTCCTATCGCTCTACTTTGCATGCATACTGATCTGCTGCCCTCTTAACCAACCATACAAATCTCTGACTTCCTACAAGCTATCAGTGTTTGCCCGTGCAGTTGATTTATTATTGGCAGAATAGAATGAAGTTCCATTGTCACATTGATGCACATTCTGTTATTGATAAAATAATTTAATTTTGCTGATGATACCACAAGACAAAGGTCTCTTTGTTTCTGGAGTGTCCCAGATAAAATTTACTCGTTTTCAATTTTCATTCTTTTATAGGCTGAGAAAGCCTCAGTGGAGAGCACCATCAAACTAGTACCTGCCTACTTGGTCTGGAACTTGGAGATGGTAAAAACACATTTTTTTCTTTCTTTCTGAGAAAGTATCTTAAACAGCCATTACACCCTATCACAAGCAGAATTGAATTGAGGACTCACCTCTTCTTCAAACGGTAGAGACATAACTAAACCTTTTGATCTAGAAATTGAATTTCAAATTTGAATTCTTTCTACCGTCATGAAAAAATATTAGAAATCTCTCTGAGGTAGAGATATATTTATTTATAGTTTGTAACTGATGTTCAAGTTTAAAGGTAAATAATGTTTTGGGACACAGGTGGTTATTCTGGGAGAAGACCATATCAGCTGAATATAATGAAAAGTTTACCAGTAAAGATCATTTAATTAATATAGCAAGGTTCATGATAAAAGAGAATATTCTAAAAGAAAAATGTCATGGACTTTCCGTGATGAAACTCAGAATACAAAACTTAACATTCTTCTGTACTTATATGTGCAAGAAGTGAAGCAACTTTGTTTAGGTTCCATTATGACAGTGGCAAAAAAAAAACAGACTGGTGAGTGGGGGGAGATTTAGGGCATTGATACAAAACCAGTTGGTCTTATGAAAAGGCTCTTCTATTTAAGCTGGAATATGAGTGAAAAATTTGTCATATTTTGCAACTGTGTAAGTCCAATATGTCATAGCCACTACAAAGAAACATTGTTGAAGCTCCTATTTTTGCATACTGTACATAAATATGCGTATCCGTTACCCTTCGTCAGTTTGATATCAGGTAACAATGATTAATGGCTGGGCTTTCTTGAAGAGTTTGAATTTTGTAGGGCCAATAAAAATGTCAAGACATTTTTCATAT
The DNA here is from genome assembly GCA_009801055.1 of Stichopus horrens. Lineage (NCBI taxonomy): Eukaryota > Metazoa > Echinodermata > Holothuroidea > Aspidochirotida > Stichopodidae > Stichopus > Stichopus horrens. The sequence continues at coordinate 6,990 of VJOZ01084032.1, read as the reverse complement.
TCAAGTATATGGAAGATGAGTGCACAGTTCTCTTTCACATGTTGTGAAGTGTGATCTTTTTACCTGCTTACTCTTTCCTGAAACACTGATAGAGAGCAAAGGTAAATGACAAAGCGGCTGTCAGTACAACTCATATTCCAGCTTTAAAACACGTAAATGGTGCACATTTATTAATGCTGTCTGGGTACCATAATTTACTCTGAAAGTCAAACTACAGTATTTCAGGAAATGTTTTTATCATCGTGTGTTGAAACATCAATCACAATGATATGAAGGTTGGACCGAGTAGGTAAACAGGAATATTTCAGAATCAAATGTTGCCTCCCATATTCATATGACCTTTCATAATGAGGGCTCTGCTAGCCCACTCTGGTAGCAGGATATCTTGGACTTCCCAAATTTTCCGTCACTGAGATGTTTGACAGGACGGTGTTACATGTGAGATTTATACCGTAAAGATGAGATACTTTCCTCTGTCAGTCAGATGTCTAATCAATTGCTTTTTTTCGACGCCGTCTTCGTTCAATCATGCTTCAGTGCAAATTCAAGGAAATTTAAGATTGGTTTATCCTGTGGTTAAAGTTAACGAAACAGTATCTCACAGATATCTGTAGACGTTGATGCGACCATTCTTGCACATCTGGTAGTATTGCAAGTCACTGAATAATTCCAGAATGTCCTCAGAACGTCAAAGATAAACCCTTTCTGGAGTCAGAATGACATAAAGGGGAACTTCCATTTTTTGCAAAAATCATGGTTTTTGTTTTAAATTACAAAATAAAAGACAATTATTCCTGTGCATGTGACAGGTCTCTTAAGCGTTGCTGTAGCATCATTATTTGATGTTAGAGTCGCCCTCCAAAATGCATTCTTCAAATAGTCTTTGGTATTCAGTATTCCTTTCTGTTTTATTTCTTGTGAGAAAGTTGTTTTGTTTTCTCATCCACATATAATTATTTTCAAGGTCTGGGAGAAAGCCCTATTCTCCAATTTTTAAGGCACGAGTAGATAACACTGTACAATATTGCATTGGTTGTGCTTTATATCGGGATCGTTCAGATCTGAACCCACCCCCTCCCTGCCACTATGCACTATTTTAATCTATATGTGTTACTCTGAGCCTGGGGTTTCCCTGCTGAAATGTGTTACACATGTTAACTTTACCATCACTGGAACCCTTCCAAAGAGACTCCTTTTTGAATTTTGGTTACCATCACTCGATCAATCGCTGAAAATTTAGATGCATTAATGAGATCCCTTCTGGCAATGCAAAGGTGGCGAGCTCTTTCGAGTAGTTGTAAGCATATTTCTGTCACATCGGATGCAAAGCAGATATGTTTTTTTGATCTCCCGCATTCATATTAAATTTTGACACTTTCCCGAGAAATTGGATGATGGCTCATGAGGTGTCGTTGCTCTCACAGCTATGTTCCCCAGATGTACGTTAACGAACGTCAGACTGCTCGAAAGAAACGATCATTTTCATGGCTTTCGTTGATGTCAGCCGCCATGGTAACTCATTCCCAGCAAAGGTAGCAGGAGCCAAGGTGCTGGCATGAATTTTTCAGCATTGCCACAATGCAATGTAGAGTGTCAAATGTCTATAATTCAACTATAATGAAATTCAAGGGAAGTGTGGACTCGTTCGATCCAGTTGTTTGAGAATTCCTTTAACATTTTCGTTTTTGATGAAAAAAGAAGACGCCTTTGTGGTAATGATTGCTTGTATGTGTGTTTGTGCATGTTTGTGATGCTTAGCTTGCTATCACAATATCTATTGAAGGGAAACCGACAGTTCTCAAACTCTGTATGTAAATCCTCCATATTGAGAGAAAGAACCGTATTGTTTTTGAAGAGAGTAAAAGGTTAATCTGAGGTCACTGAGGTAAAAAAACTGAAAATCTTGTTAACACCATATCACAAGATAGGAATCATGGAAATATTCGACTTTTCTTATGTAATTGGACTGTTAAGTAGTACTTTTGTTTTTTGGTGGAGGCCAAATGTCACCTGAGGTCACCAGAGGTTAATAGCTGAAAAATTTGTCAAGACAATATCTCAAGGCAGGAATCATGGAAACTTTTGATACTTATTATGTGAATGTATTACACCAAGCAAGAAAAACCCCTGTAGTTTTTGGTGGAATTCAAAGGTCATCTGAGGTCTCCAGAGGTCAAACACTGAAAAGTTTGTCAATATGATATCTCGAGATAGGAATGATGGATGCTTTTGATACTTAGTATGTGAACATAATTGCATCAAGCAGAAGAACACTACTGTTTTTAGTGCAAGACAATGGTCATCTGAGGTGACCAGAGGTCAAATACTGAAAACTTAGCACAATATCTTAAAATAGAAATCATGAAAACCACTTCTCGTAGCTCTTATTTTTCTGTGTTACCTTCCGCAAAGAGTTACGCTCAATCTTAAGTTTG
>VJOZ01083967.1:0-10225 GCA_009801055.1 Stichopus horrens | reverse complement strand
TGAAAATGAAAGGAGCTTGAGCATGCGCACTATCTTGCTGACGCTGTCACTTCCTTTCGACGTGAGAAAGGGAGGCACAGTGCCGACGAAGACTGAAAAACTGTGGCATACATTCTGTGAACCCACAATTTTTTTGTTTCTAGGATTTTTCCTCACTAACCTAAAGGTCAGGCGGGCCACTTCCAGGGGTTGGTCCGAACGAAAAATATAAATATATTCCAGAGATTAGGAATATTTTTCTCTTTTTANNGAAGTTACGGATTTTCAAAGAAATAGTTCTTTTACAAAGGTTCGGAGCAGTTTGGGAGATTTTTGACGTTAAACAAACAATATCCTTTGTTTATTATTTTTCTTTGTTGTTATCTTGAATGTCCTGTAAAAAACAAAACTGTACCTCTCCTTGGATTTTCTTCACCTCAGACATGTGCTTAAGCCCCAGAGTATCCTTCCCCCTCCCTTGAACCCCCACTTCACCTTGTCAACTTAAAGGAATGGTCCAACAGTTAAATCGTTTGGAATCTTTGCGTTTAATGATGCACCTTGAACACCTTGATACCTATACTGATGAGACTTAGGTTTTCACCCATAGATACGTTAAAACCTCTGACTTCCAGGGACTTTTCCCCCCAGATCCAAGAAAAAAAAAAATACTCCTGCCACAGGTCTGCCCTTCACCATAACATTTGAATGTTCACTCCAAACGACATTGTCCTTCAAGTGCAAACAAAAATCAGACTTCGGTGAAATTCATGGTATAATATACTTGCACGAAGGGAATGCCTACACTCTCTGGAGACCCATACCCGCCGTGTAAGATACGTCACTAAGCAGACATACTACACTGCTTTAACGCACATACATGTTATGTGAGAAACCTTCCCTTTCATTACAAATGAAGATACGAAACTTGCAATTTCCCATTTGCAAATAAAATTGCCACTCACGAAACACTTCGGTTTATGCAAATTTAAGCGGTGACATTGTCTGTACCTGTCACTCGATCTGAGGTTAAAGAGATTGATCAGTAGAAAGATGAAATTCCGTAAAATAGGGGAACAGTGTGGTTTCTTTCATAGGTAATACGATCTTAGGGACGCTAATGATTTTGATTTTGAAGTGATGCATTTGCATTGTGGGAAATCACTGACGTCACACAGGCGCAACCACAAGGCGACATATAATTTGTATTTCTTCGTAATCTTGTTCGTCTTGAAAGAAACATTACCGCAGTTGAATTAATTTTCACGAAGCTTTCAACTCTACGATAAACCCAATCTGTTTGGTGATATCAAATGTCAAGTTTAAAAAGCAAGTTAACTTCAAGTTTTTGCAATAAATTTTCCTTTGTTACGTAACACGTACTCTGTTACCATCCGCGGTATCTTGAGTTATGAACAAGATTCTGTTGTGAAGGCTTCATCGTTGCAATGTAGAAATACGTCACATTACGCAGAATATGGCATGCCGACTACAAGATGACATTGCTTGAACTCCATGCATTTGCAAAGATGAATATTCATATCCATTCCCAATTGGTCTGTTTGATTCCAAGTCACGGTGATTAAGTGCTATGCTTTCTTGCATACGAGTCTGAATTTTGTAGGGTCGGCCAACAAAAAAGGTTGAGATAGTGTTCATATTTAAATATCTAGTGGAAGATGAGTGCCCAATTCTCTCTCAGATTTTTGTGAAAGGTGATCCACTGTCTCTTCCCTGAAACACGAAAGAAGAAAAAAGGTAGGTGAACAGGCTATTGCCAGTAAAACTCATATTCCAGGTTTAAGATCGTCTTCACATGTCACTGGCATATTTCTTTAACGCCACGATTTCAAGAAGGGGGAGCTAAAAGGGACGTTCCATTGTACACAACCAGCGTTGAATTGATATATCACTCAGTGAGCGGTTACGGCATGTCAGAGACTCCTTAGAGGCCAGCACTGTAGGGGATTTTACAGATAATAGCGGACTGAGCTGTTATGGATCCCTCATATGAGATTCCGTTCGTGTCTTCTTGTCCGTTTACGTATATCTACTTCTTCTTCTTTTTTCGTGCGACCGTGACCGCAGTCTCTCCTTGTTATTTTGCTAGTAGGCATATCAATGGATGCCTGAGAAGGTAGTCAAGATACGGGAGTTTTCAATACAAGCGTAAAACATAACAAACCCGGAGGCGTCCGTTAGGTGTAAAATGATCCGTTTCGCGCCTTGTTCGTTTTTTCCAGCCATTTCTTTTCGTTCGCTCTACACAGAAACCATTTGTTACCGAACGTATTTCCCCTTCGATTGAAACTTTCCTTCCACAAAGATGTGAAAATAGTGACCGGGTTATGAAAATGTGGTTTTTCCTTTGTTAATCGAAAATATTTTACATAAAGGCTTAAATCTGTTTCGAAAAAAAAAAAAATTAAAATTCATTTGGTGGAAGCCTCTACACCGTGGGAATGCGCCGCACCATTTAATTTTATCACTACTTTTTCCTTCCCTTTTCATTGCGTCAGAATTCTACAATTTGCGCACGGTCCGATGCGATTGAATTATTCAGTTGTGCCATTTTATTTTTGTAGGTTTATATATTGAAATGTAAAGTGACTTGTACCTGTACTTATTTCGATAGCTATCTTAACCATATTGATTTCAAGTTATAGATATTAGTCACAGCCCGGTGAATTACATGGAACTCAAAACCGCATACAGTATTTCATCTACTGTTGAACTATATATTGCATACAGGTATAATTAAAACACTAAACCGCAAAGAATGCCCCGCATAATGATATACTCGAACATCCAACAAGGAGTAGACAACTTGCATGGAGTAAGAAGGCTATTCAAATATATTCAAATATTTTGTGCAATGTTGACGTACTCTTTCTAAATAATTAATTTGTCTTAAAAAGTTTGCACAATACGCAATACAAGTCAGCAATGTACTTCTTACGGAGATCATCTGCAAACAAGATTAACTGTGTAGTGCCTGTAGAGTGAATAACCAAAATGGTAGCTTACTGAGTGTTAGCATGATTTGGACTCAATGCAGAGTTTCACTATATGACAAATCGTAGCCTAAACAACACAAAAATAGCTTACAACATAGAATAAAGTGAAAAAGTTAAACCACTGTCTCTTTAACAGACGCTTTCTCAGCGTTCTGTGGTGTTTCGTTTTTGCAACTCACCCCTCCTTCGCTGGCCCATTTTTTTACTTGTCAATAAAAATAATAATAATAATAACGAAATTTTATTATCTTTCACATTACCAAAAGTCATTGAAAATGTTGTTGCCAGAGTAGTGCATATGTAACGTACATCCACTGATGTTACCTTTTTCGGTATATGAACTTTTGTGCAGTCCTAGAACGTTGCATGTCGAAGATCGGCTATAGTGAATTTTAGTACTTTTTTTCATTAAATTTCATCGAAATTTTTGTTGGTCACCTCATAAAAATATATGACTTTAATATTGGTGCATGGTTTCACTTTTGTTATTTACGATGAAACGTAATTTTATATAAATAAAAATAATAAAACCACCAGGTGGGAGTTTTCGGTCAGTTTGAGAACTGCAACACTAAATAGCCCGTCGTGTCTTACATGGCGTCCGTAAAGCGTAGATAGGGACTACGCAGAGAGATACTATTATATAAACGAGAAAAGGAAGTCATGCAGTAACAAGTGATACCGAAATTCTGTATGGCGAAAGGCATTCTCAAGGCGTGAAAACGTGTCACACAAATTGAACGGAAACGCTAGGATAATTCAACTCGCAAACATCTAAACGTTGAGACGTAGTTTTCCCTGCATATTATCGGGTTGTCTAAAAGAAAAAGATCAGAAGGTGGCATTTACTTCTGTTCTTCCCAAAGATGTGGCAAGATGTCGAACGAACAAATTTATTTTCGGGCCGTACGTGCATTATGTACGGCAAATGCTGAAGGCAGAGCTATTTTGCCTTTACACCGCGTTAGACGCCGCCTTGTATTGTTCGCGGGCTTCTCATTTGTTCAGGGTATAAGGGTAGTTACAGTGACGTCATTTTAGGTTATCTAGCTCTATGGGTACGACCCAAGAAATTTTTAAATTGCACACAAACAACCCACTACTCCACGGCATGATGATCACCGGTGCTCTTAATCGGAGGGCGAAATTTACATGACCATTCCCCCTTCACATACCATTCATTGGTATGTAGGTTCAAACGTCACATAGGACGATTACGGAGGTTAACGATAAACGATTACGGAGGGCCAACCATGCCAGCCATGCAACGGTATTGATCCGCGTTACGATTTCCTATCTCCAGGTGCACCGGAAAAAAAAACAAAAAACAGAAGCGTTTGTGTTATCGTTATTGTTTTATGTGGAAACTGATCGTTAGGCAAGAAGTGTCCGTGATTGAAATATGAACATGATTGATTCAATTTGAAGGAGACTTGATGTCAAATCTACTCTGTTGGGGATGCGGTTAACTTTGACAGGCCTTTGGCAACCGAGTTCGGTGAATGCTTGGTAATGGCCATCATTTTTTTTTTATCGCTGACTTCTGAAATGCTATGCCCTCAAATGTGTCTCATGTAGCCTAGGCCTACACTTGTCAAAAACTAACCGCAGCTCTTTCGCAAACATATCGTCTGCTGCTTTGTTGTCAGTTAATGGTGATCGACATACGTCACAGTTAAGTCATCCACGTATCGCTTTTTTACGTTTATGGAATAAAGGGTGAAGATAAACACTCACACCCGTGCGTTACATAAGCATAGTATTATTTGAAATCATTTGAAAATGTCAACACTATTGCTGTCAGTGGCTTTGAGGCGGGGAAACCGCGCGCATGTCGTTCATTCAACACGTAGGTGATAGGTACGCCCAACTGATCTCATGAAAGCAGGGGCGTAACCGGGGGGAGGACGGGGGACTATCGGGGCGGTGGCCATGAGAGAAAAATTAAGGCGAGAAAAAAAATTAACAGAGAAAGCATGGGAAGGTGGAGGAAAAGAGAGGAAGGAATCGAGGACAGGATTATGTAAGAGGGTAGCGATTTATACTTGAGGATACGTTTTTGTACTGTGGAGTGAATGTGGTTGATATTTATACCCAATATTCCCTAGTCCTAGTCTCTATATTGTCTAGAATCCCGTCCAAATCGTGAAATATACGAACACCGCGATATCATAGGCAAAATGTACATACTTTTATTTTTCTGGAATGCTGGTTACGTCACTGCCATGACGTATCCTGAAACTGAATACGCTGCTCTTTTATATATGGCAAAGGAAAGAAGCTTTAGGCAAAACGCTACTCACGTGTGAGGGTTGGGCGATGGGTAGGGGGGCAGGAAGATTCAAAATTGACGAAAGATTAAAATCATTACTTGAAAAATAGGGATTCCTGGAGATATATTAAATTCAAATTCAGCTTTAAATGTGACACCATTTTGCATCTAGCGCACTCTCTGTGAGCTAAAATGTTCCAAAGGTGGAGGTGGACACCTCTTAGACCCCTCCTCTTGGACCGTCCCTGGTAAGAACTGAAATGACCATTAGTTAAATGATGCTTGCTAGCAACACTGCCTGATAGGAACTGCACACACGCGACTTCCACGAGCGGATCCATGCAGGATTGTGGGAAAGGAGGGAGGGGGGCATACACCGTCGGCCGAAGGGGGTTGGAGTTATAGTAACTATTGTTTAGAAAGTTGTCAATTCTATAGAACTGTAGAGAGAGGAATTCAAGCATTTCTATAGAAAATCATTGATTCTATAGAACTCTATAGACATTTCTATAGAAGTCTATAGAAAACTTTTGTATGGGTTGCCAGTCCATACGTCATAATGTTCGCAGGCATACCCTGCATACACAAACGGCTGCCAACTTATTCACTTGCTCAGTAGTTTGATACTTTTGTGCAACGAAAATATATGGAGGCTATTGTCATGCAAAATCGGCTTCAAATGTTGCAGCAAGTCATAATAACCGACGCGAGCCCAGTCACCTACACTGTACTAGCAACGTCACATTAGGTAGCTGTCAAGTATAGTAGTTCTACTGTGTGTATAGCGTTAGGATTCGCGCAATCCGTAGTATCATTTATGTGTAGAGCGAAGAGTCCTACGCGTAAGACGGTTCCAACATCTGTGATGCTAAGTATGTGCCATTTACTTCAAAATCTATGAGTGAACATTCAATTTTAATGTGTTATGCACGTTAAAATGTAATCAATTGTGACATATAGTCAGACCGATTTTAGAAAATGGAATACCGGCACGGTCACGCATTTCTAAACGTGAGGTTGAAGCGATACAAAGTGTTTAGCATAGAGTTACGAAGTTAGTTCCTGGATTCCAGGATTTTTCTTATAAGAAAAAACTTTGGGATTTAAGCCTGTATTCGCTGATCACTCACAGACATTTAAGAGGTGACATGTTTTTTTTTTTAATTTTTAAAGACTTAACTCTCCTTAGCCGCCTTGATATACCATGTCTACAAGCTCCAAAAATTTCGAGTTTTGCTGACCTCGTATGACCTTTGACCAATGTTACAAGTGAGAAGTTACAACACAAATTAGTCACTATATATAGCTTCCTTACGAGGTATTCAAACTTCCACCTCTGGTGACCTCAAATGACATTTTGGTTCCATGAAAAGCAATAGGGACTATCTACCCACATTGGACAACCTTATACACAAGATAAACGTGAACAGAACCCAAAGAGAAATTACCATACCACCACCAGCATCTAATGATTGGGGGTATGTTTCGCTTAAAAGCCATCGATATCATACATGAAGCGACTATCCACTGATTTTAGTAGGTGAGGCCCTGCTGTGGACTTGGCCTAGGGACCTGGCAGGTGGCGACTTGGCCTGAGGGCAAAAGCATTTGCGTGCAGTGCGAGCAGGACTGTCTAAAAGAAGCGCATCATCAGTTAAGGTGGAGAGTATACCTGGAAAGTTTGAGCTTTACGACCCCCTTAATGCTAATACTCTCTATACAATAAGATATTTCTAGTACCTCATCTTTCTTTGTATGATAACTAAGTTCAATTAAGACAGCTTCTTGGAGATTCGACAGCTCTCGACGAGTGGGGTCAGCGGAGTCTCCTAGCATAATTTGCTGTCAAATTACAACACTGGACTACAAGCTTGACGAACACAGTCCCGTATTTTTCACTATTGTGCTAAATCTAGTAATGGTCGCACTATTTTTATATACGAGATTTTTTAATTTTGGTAAAATTTCAATGAAGTTACACTTCAATCATTTTTCTATTGATGTTATGCTTTAATATATATAAAATAGATACATAACTGAAGACTTCTATTTCTCAAGTTAAATGATATGAATCAGTGTACGTACCCTGAGATCCCACTCACCGTTACTGTTATAGGGTATAGTGAGAGAGTGGCGTAGGCAGATAGACAGATAGATAGACAGACGGACGGACACATTATTGAAATGAAATCAATTCCCCTCTTAATAAAATCACAATTCCTTATTGAATACTTGTCCCTCCATATATCCATCCATCCATCCTCCATCCATCCATCAATCCATCCATCCCTATATCCATCCCTATATCCATCCCTATATCCATCCCTATATCCATCCCTATATCCATCCCTATATCCATTCCTATATCCATCCATATATCTATTCATTCATTCATCCATCATCCATCCATCCATATATCTATCCATCTATTCATCCATCCATATATCCATCCATCCATCCATCCATCCATCCATCCATCCATCCATCCATCCATCCATCCATCCATCCATCCATCCATCCATCCATCCATCCATCCATCCATCCATCCATATATCCATCTATCCATCCATATATCCATCCATCTATCCATCTATCCATCCATCTTTCCACCCATATATCCATCCATCCATCCATCCATTCATCCATATATCCATTCATATATCCATATATCTATATATCCATATATCTATATATCCACATATCCATATATCCATCCGTATTATATATCAACCTATCCATATATTCATACATCCATCTATCTATAAATCCATCCATCCATCCATCCATATATCCATCCATCCATATATCCATCCATCCATCCATCCATCCATATATCCATCCATCCATCCATTCATTCATCCATCCATCCATCCATATATCCATCCATATGTTCATCAACCATATATCCATCCATCCATCCATCCATCCATCCATCCATCCATCCATCCATCCAACTATATATCCAGCCAGCCAAACATTTATCCAGGAAGCCAGCCAGCCTTCCAGCTTATTTTTATCATTTATTGCACGTGCTAGGTATGAGTCACTGCTACGCCATTAGTGCAACTGTTTGTGACGGAATTTACATGCTTGGACTTTGGACTGCTTGCTGAAGGTAATATCAAGTTTTACGGCATGTAATGTTTACTTTTCCTTTTACTAATTATTTACTAGTTAAGAAGTAAAAACAAGTTTCTCTTCCAAATTTTCTAGGAATATGAATGTAGATTTTTTTCCTTTCTTGTTTTCGTTGTAATATTGTAGGTAGGAGGCGTAAGTACAGTACAGCAGTATCGCAAACTGCCTTGCACGCAGATGAATCATTATACATGAATCATAGTGTACTATGTTGCAAAGACGTACCGTAGCTTAAAAAAAGACTTTCTCTATCGGCACAGGTTTTTTTGGCTCAGTGATTGGTTTATGCATGGTTCTAGTCAAATATTTAATTAGGAATTGTGATTGTGTAAGAGAGGGAATTGATTTGATTTGAACAATCACTACACTACCACAATAGATAGAACTTGAATGGACTTTAAGAGGCAGTACAGTCGTAACATTACCTTACCTGCAACTTTCAGAGTATCCTTAAAAAAGAAATCAAAATAGAAAAAGAAAAGAAGACCCTAATGGACTTTGTGTTTCCTTTCGTGGAGACTATTTAACTGTAGCTTAGTCCACAACTTCATCACATCACAGAAAAGTTAAGAACTGAATACTACTCATTCTGCAACATGCTATAACGAAAGCATTTTTAAAGGAATTAACTGTATAGTCACATTTGTCCATAAGAATGCTGAACAACAAATGTTATTCACTAGCTAGTATAGTATTAATATCAAAAAAATGTGAACATTATAACATATAATTTGTACCAAAACTATTGCTTTTCACACTGTAATAATTTATGACCCATATTGTCCATTTGGACCTTGTAACCCCAAATCCTGAACACGCCACGTGTACGCTCCACTATCGCAATGCTAATATGACAAAACATGACAGCATGTTTGATCCCACAATCTTGAACGAACACCCCGAAGGCACAAGTGCCATAATGCACCCACTACCAGATTTAAACTTTGTCCAAGCTGTATAACTTGAGAAAACCTGTTAAAAAGATTTCCAGAGTTTTGCCCCAGTGTCCCCAGACGACCTTTGACCCCCCCAAAATAACAGGGCACACTTGTTCAATGTTTTTTTTCGATATGGCGGACCTACTTAAAAGTTTGACTTTCATCCGCCTTTCCAACATTCAGTTAGAGCGTACACAACATGTATCACAGACATACAGACACCCCCACAAATACATGCAGCCAACCTGACTGCATACTGTACCTTTGAAAAAAGAACCAAGAAACGTCTTTCTGGTAACATGGTGTAATCTATTCCAACTGAAGAACGTTTTCTATCAAATGTAGATTTAGCTCAAAATGATGGCGCTATTGCGCAAATATGCAACTCTCCCTTGCTTTTAAAAGTGAAGGCATGCCCCACTCTTTAATGTCTGGGGTAACTTTCTTCTTGAAAGTCAGAATGTCAATTCTTTTAATCCTAAATTTTGACTTTCAATCTCAAAGGTTGACTTTTAATCTCAAAATTTGACGTTTAAATTAAAAATGTTATTTTTATAGTCAAACTTCCGACGTTTTCTTGGGCATTATAGGTGAAACTATGATTTCAATGTTACACCTTTTACATAGCCGCATTTAAAATGTTAAGTAGAGAGGTTCATTCATGACACCAATTTAATGTTTGTTTAATCTGACTTTAGTAAAATATAAACGTAACAAAGAAACTCCATGGCAAACGTTCTAATACACTGCACAGAATAAAAATAAATCAAAAACTAATCACGACATGCTCTACTTGAATATTAACACATAGATTACGACGCTGTCATAATTGTTTCGCATGAAAATTGCTGCTTATAAGAAATGGTGACACATCGGCGGGG
>VJOZ01083898.1:3116-16609 GCA_009801055.1 Stichopus horrens | reverse complement strand
TTTTTTTTTTTTTCATTTTTTTATAAAAGATATTTCTACTCTCCAACGATATCAATCCCCTCAGACACTCATTCTGGCGTTTTACTCGTGAGAATCTTCTTAATGATGGACTTCGACTTGTCAGGCCAACAGGCAGATGCTTCACACGTTGAACCAAACTTCAAATGGTTGTCCATAGTTTTGTCGTGTTTTAACAGTCACTTTTCTCGAAAATCACTTTTTGTGCTAATTGAAAGATCACTTAACAATCCCAGAGAATACAAGCTTCACCCTCTTTTGTGTATTAAAGGTAAAACATTACTCTATTTACAATCTTTCTTAAGTACAGACTTTTCATTCATTTCAGGATACTTGTATTGTCTTTCTAGTCCTTCAGATTTTCAGTTGTGTTAATTATTTACACGTTTTCAGCTTCAGTATCCATTGTACATTGTAACAATTTCTTTACTTTACCCCTTTACATGGGACTGATCCTCTTTCTCTGTACACCGGTAAGTGACCTTTCACCTCTGGTCATGTGACCTGTGTCTCTGCTCTTTTCAATTGCTTGAACATAACCTATGTAAACCAACATTTTTTTGAGTCCCGCATATATCCGTGCATATTGTTGAAAGTGTCAGGTCACCCTGTTTTGCCAACAGCTGTCGGCATCAAAACATCTGTCCACGAAGTTGTTTTTTGCAATGCCTGCAATGCTCCCAAGTGTGCGCTCTTTATTTCACATGCCACGTTTGCTTGTCCTGGAAGACGAAAAGGAGAATGTTATGAAATTCTGCACCCTTGGAAATGTCTTTGTTATTGCAACTTTCTCCCACCACATGTGCAGTGTAGGTTCCCCTCCCTCATCCTCTTTTTTTTTTCCAGCTTCGCTGTTTTTTTTTGTGTGTGTGTGTTTGTGCAATATTTACAGTTTTTTCGAAACTTGACTTTTGTGTCTGCATCATTCTTGGGTGTAAAGAGACCCTCACCTCTGTCCGTCATGTGTGTTACATCATTGCTCACTGCAGCGTCAGGTTTTGAAAGAAACTTTTAGTTCTTGAAGTTTCTCTGACTTGAAATCACAATATAAAAATGGATAAATGTCAAATTGGTAAATCATACACTATATTGAAGAATGAGTAGCAAGTTTGATGATGTTTCAGGGACAGAAAGAAGGAATTTATACCCAACTAACGTAAGCTTTGTTATGTAGCTGTACAATCCAGGGAAGAATGAAATAACAATTATTGGTTGATGGTCATTTGTTACTCTTACATGGAGAATTTCGAAGGGTAAAGAAAAAGCAAGTTATGTTCTCAGTGAGGTTTAAAATATTGTATTATATTCTTTACTCCTTTACTTACCTTCTCAACACAACAACTGCACTCCTACCTACTTTGCCAAGAGTGCTGGTAGTATAATGCTGCTGATTTTTCTGAAACAAGTTTTTGTGTGATGAACGTATTAAGTGGTTTAGTCACTTCTTGTACATTTACAAAGTTGACCTTATGTATACTGGATTAGCTGACCGTCCCTTTTAAAAGAATTGAGGTGAAATGAGTTTTGGCTAGATTTGCTTTTATTCTGCCTTTTCCCATCAATTATATCACATGCTCTATTGTGGTAATTGCATTGAATTTCATCTGGAAAACTGCTGGTCGACTTCCCTTGCAACCTTTCAAAAGTATTTTGAAGAAAGGTAGTGAAATATACCCTTCTTTTTTTTGGTGTGAAAAGTTACTGGCTCAAAGGCTCAAGTGGCCCTTGTTTGATAAAATGCCCATTCTGGACATCACTGGATGTTACTCCACCTTTTGTGGATCACAAACAGAGAGTCCTTTCTGATTGATCTTAAACCATATTTAGTAAAATGATGAGGTGACAGGCCCTCACTTGAACTCTTAGGTCACCAAAGCTTTGTCATTGCATGAACATGTTGAATGCTTATTCCCCATCATCAACCACACTGTATGCACCGACTTATGCACCGACTTATGCCCCCATTTTGGGGAGGATTTTTTTCTTATCTCATCGTTTTCATGCCTGACCCACAGTGTCATTTATATACAACACACGTTTTTGTACACGCCCAAAAACAAAATGTTTTGCGATGTGTGGATTCCCAAGTATTGTAGCATGTGTGTAGTTTAGTTGCCCATTTGGGAGGTGGGGGGAGGGAGGGAGGTTATTAGCAGAACAAATTTTGTCCTGAGAAAGCTGCCACAGTGACATGGCCTCCAAATTCACCCACCAGCTGTTCCTCTCCCCACTTCCGCCCTGCTTCCTCTCCTCTGTCCTCCACCCTCTTTCTCCCCAATCCATCTCAGATTTCTAGATCAAACTTCCAAACATATTAACTGAGTTGACAACTTGAATCTAGGCTAATGTCACAACGTTCAGCAAATCTGTTATTCACTCTAGCAGTAACGGAAAAGTAATCGATTGATTCCAGAGCATGGAAGTGCCAGTGTAATAAACCTTGAATGTATGCTAAACTCAACACTGGAAATGAAAGCAAGATTCTTTTCGTAGAGATCTTTCATGAGGTCAGAAGCGTCCTCTATCTCTCTACCTCACCCCTGCCATCACCCAAGAAGCAACAATGACATAATACTCATTCTTGATGGTGTAATACCAGTGTTTCATACAAAAGGTAGAGATTAAATGCTCAAGATAATTTGTCTACAATTTTTTTTTCCAGTTCAAGTAATACCAAGGCGATAATTCTTTTTTTTTTTATCGTAATCATGTAGTGGTTCCCTGATGTGAATTTTGTTATTAGTTTTAATCATTCTAGAAAACTACAAACATACTTTTATTCAAGACCTTGTGTCTGCTTAAAATGGTCTTTGACCAAATTATCATCTGTCTTTGTTCACTTCATGGTTTTACTATCTCATTGTGCACCAAGGCATGTATGGGTTTCTCTCATATTTGGCATAAGTGTAAAGTTATATATTCATGCAATGAAGCTTGCACCAAAGACTCATCTGAGTCAGTGTCCAATGTCTTAATTACTTCTGTGGTTCCTTTTGGATATGACACAGAAAGGTTTGGACCCTCGACGGTGGAAATCTCAGCAATTCAGAAGTTAGTCGTAGTTGTATTGGAAATTTTGCCACTTGCCAAAATATGTGAAGGTTCCTACAAACTGTCATCTGATGTAAGATGTGCGTATGGTATTGAAGTGAAGAATTGGAGTGGATAATTAGGTGTATACCCTATACTTCATGCATCAGTGAAAATTATGGAATGCATGCTGTTGAAAAAGAAATTTACCAGTGAGAAAAATGGAACTTTTATGAACAGTTGAGCACTTCCCTCTTTATTGGTGAAAACCATATCTCAACATCCCATTCTGGTTGGAAGTCGCACATTTTTAGACAAATTTGCATGACAGTCATGCATTGCATTGTGGGTTTAATTGTATTTTCATTTATAATCTTGACATGCCTTAGAAGAAACCCTAAAAAAGTGACGAACATTTCCCCAAACGTCTGAGTCTTTACGAGCGACAAATTTTACGGTCGAAATTGCCAAACAACTTCAAAGAGTAACCAAGACTTGTTGCAGTAATTTGATGTTTTTGCATATCATTTTTCAAACCTTGGGGGGGAGGGGGGAATTGGCAATTATTTTTGACCGACCAGAGAAGTCTCTCTTCAAACATCAATACGTTGAGTTATGAGCAATACGCTGATGTATTATTTGAAGTACCTGCAATGAAAAACTTGTCTGTTCTTTCATTCTAGATCCCCTAAATAGTCACTTGGTAGATTCTTTTAAATTCACTGGGTGTGGTATCATCAGAGCTTTGATAGAAATGTTGACTCCAGGTTATTTTCAAGTTGGATTGATAGTTGCTGCATGGTAGTACAGTACTTGTGCATGCTCGTTGTTGGTTACATTGTATCATGAATGTGGTATGGTATTTTTTTCTGCCAGATACATAGCTGATAACCTTACAATGTATTGTATGTGTGTCGACAATGTCATGTGCATGCATGAAATTGCATTGATGATAATTCAGTCATATATTTAAAATGCTGGTAGGAGAATTGGGGGGAGATGGGAAGACAAGGGTAGGGGAGGGGGGGAGAAGGGCTGAGATTGTGTAGTTTATGTTTTGGACCTGTTCAATTAGAACAGAAATAAAAAACTTTAGTAATGAGTGTCTGTCTTCAGAGCTCGTTTTAGAGCAGTCCATAAAAATACCGTTCACATTGACGAGGAGGCTAGCTATGGCATTACATAAAGTATGAAAATTTTATCTATATTTGTGGAAAAGACACAAAGATATGAATGAACCTAATCATGTGGTATGTAAGCCATGTAAAAAAACACATAGTTTAGTGGCTGCACATAAAATGACGCTAATACGATGCCTGAAATGAAACAAAGGAAAGTCATTATATCAGCATTGATAAACCCATAGAAGGAGTTTACAAATATGGCACTGGAAAAATTGGCACTGTTGTTAAAATTTGACAATATAATCAATAATTTCATCACATGCTGAGAGTGTAAAGTTGGGGCCAAAATCTTGCTTTATGTTATCTATGTTTGGCTGTCTCATTTTCAGAAGGATGGTAATTTTTTTTATTCTTTGCTTAGAAAAAAAAAGCTCTTTGGCCAAATTATAACATGGGCATCGCTGTTTCTTTTGATCATACCACACTTGTTGTATATGTCAATGGACCCATTCCTCTTTCTGTTAAATGGGAGAAGTTTTGGTAGTGGTCATGTAAGACAACAAGACAGCTGTCCAACTGGTGCATTGTGGGTGAATAATTATCAATTGATATATCGTCACGTGGCAACGGTCACATAGGCTATATTTTGGGAATCCTTGAGTGGATATTTTCTGGGTTGGTTCATATTTGATTATGCATATTCATTGTTTTGCAAAGGTGGCTATCCTTGCACAGAGTAAGAACAAGGCAAAGAAAAAAAAAGTCATTTTTGTGAGAATTGATGATGAGGATACCCATCAGCACCAGACCAGACCATTTTGATTAATTACCCCAAATTGGTATTGGTTAGATGGTAAATTGCATCCATCTTGTCACATGGCAAGTTGTCTTGCTCAAGCTAGGTAGAGAAACATTTCAAATGGCCTTACCTGTTTTCTTGTGTGGTATAAACCTTTCTTTCTTTCTTGAAAGTTTCAAGCACCACTGACTTTTTGATGCACTATGTCTTTCAAACTTGGGTGCATACCTCTCTGATTGCTTCTGATTGCAGTCTGTTGTCTTTCATATTTTCACGACTGAAAATCAAAGCACTTGCTCTGCTGTGATGTGAGTATAGTGAATATTAAAATCATCAACATTATCGGCGAACATTTTCTTTACTTGAAAATTTCAAAGAGATAATAGGCAGAAATATTTCTCGGAGTGCTGCATTACCACTACTTAACATGTGGTGCTGATGAGTCTTTGTATGAAAACAGTGTTCAAAATCTGTTATGTCTTCCCAGACTCATCTTCATGTGAGGGTTTGTGTAAGACTTATGTTTTTGATATTTCCTCCCTTCAGAAATCACAACCATAACAGTGACAATAGAGACGGTGACCACAACGGACACCACCAACGGCACGGAAGCCGTGGATGGGATACAGAACGGCAAGCAGTCGGACAGCATGCACCGATTGGTGGTCGCGAACAACCAGAGACAGAAGGTGCACGGTAAAGGCCACGGGACCGTGAATGGAGGAGAGCGTAAGGTGGGTGCGTCGAACAACGTAGAGGTCCACTCCTCGACGACGACTCACACCGTGAGGAAAAATGGCAGAGACGCTGGCAACCATCACGGACATTCTTTTCACTCAGGAAGTGGAGAGAAGGGTAACTATCCAGAGGACAGGATCAAGGGAAAGATGAAAGAGAACTTGGAGCTTAATCTCTCAAGTATTGAAACCAGTTTCTGAAAATGTTCAGCTAATCCACCTTCTCTTGTTAGATGTTCTTCATTGTACATCCAGGAAAAAAACGGATGAAAACGTAGCCCGCTTGGTGACGTAAAATTGGTCATCATGTTGGTGACCAGTTTGACCATTGGTGTCACAAACATGTATGATGTACAAAGACGTCTGATTTCTCTGTGTCTCAGCAATCGCAGGACTATTGTGGTCACGTACAAAGAAACTGCAGCTCTCAGATAGCCATCCGGGACTTCTGTTCCCCATCAATTTGATCCAGGAGATTTGTGAATAACGTACGGATGCTGGGAAGAAGACAGTTTTGAAAATGGTAGAAGACTTTGTCATCTATCTTCTCGAGGAAGTCTTTCCCACATCTCTCTGAGTGAGAGGATCATGTCATCTTCGTGGTTTTTTTCAACCAAGTTTCTCCACTATGGCGATGGATGTGTACAAAACAGATCATTCAGTTTATCAGGCTGTACCATAACATGCTGGATGACGTTAGCACAGTCACGACATTACGCTTGTACCTCGATGCAACTATTGTTTGCACCTTTTGGGTTTGCTCTGCCTTTTCCTTTCCTCAGTGATCAAGAGAATATTCTGACGCCAGCTGATGAGATCAAAGTAGCTGTTGCCTGAAAATCACCGGCAGTCAGAGTTATGTGGTCGGTTTTCACATCAACTTTGTTCGTAGCATGGACGTCACATGACAATCTTTGTTCAGAAACAAAGTGTCACGTTACACTCGTAACCCCAGCATCTACAAAATTTGAATGTGAACACTTAAGTTGCCTCTTGGTATTAGTATCAATGCTGCTTTTGATCATTAACTTTGATCTTGGTGAAGTGCATGTGATGAGATTACATTTCCCACTTTTCCTGGAGCATGTCAATTCAATGTCAGAACTCTGCGAGTTGATTCTTGCTAGTGAATGTGAAACAATCTCCTTTGTCCGCTTTCCTGTCCCATCCTTCTCCCTGCACTTCAAATCCATGCTCAGGAAAGAAAACCTACTATTGTTGGTGGCTTTGGTTTAAAAGGCAGAGGAAACGGTTGCTCTCTTCATCCTCCTGAGGTGCACACAGAAGGCAAAGTGGGACGGAAAATCAAATAGGGGCAGGGGGCCCTTGTACATGAGGTGCTCTGGTTGGTGGCACAGTTCTGTTTGTGGGACAGATATTTTTCATTTTCTTTTAAGGTTCTTCAGAAGCAGCTAAAAGTAGGTTGATGTCACTATCCTTTCTGGAGGACTTATTCTTGATATTTTGTCAGGGAATGGAAGCCTGCATCTCAGAGCATAATTTTTGTTTGAAGAAGGAACTGTATGATTCTTTATTGAGAAACACAAGTCTCAGAGATAAGAGATTCAGTAACATGAACGTTCCACCTAGCAACTGAACAAAATCTAAATTAACAGGTATTAGTCATTCAAGGCAACTTCTTAATTTATTCACTTTTGTATCAAAAGAGAATGTCTTTGGATCAGACATGTTTTCTTGAATCCAATTAATGCTTAACATAGTCAGAGGGGGGATAGTTACCAATAAACTAGTCAAAGGCCATTGCTTAAACTGATTCAGAAATGTGTGTATGAACTGATGTAAAGGCATTACAAGTCGTCAACAGTGGTCATTGATCCAATCGAATGTAAGGGTTTCATGCCGAGTAATGGCCCCTTTCAGAAACGCACGCTTTTAAATGCCTGATTTATGGGCCTGGCCTCGGGTACCATTTTTGAACTACAGACAGGAAATGAGAACAATGGCCTCATACCATTCAAATTTCCCAATAGTCTTATGCTGCACCATCTGCGCAAACCGTAAAAGCTGCCTTCTGCCTGTTTTGGTGGGTTTTGTCAATTTAATTTATCAGAGCATTTGTCATCCTGTGGCACCTGTCTCTTTCTCTCCTCTCTGTCTCTGCACTAATCCAGTTCACATTTTAAATGCAGGTCTTCATGAGTATGGCAGAAAGGCTTTGCATTGGTGCATGTCTAATCCTGGACAGAAAACTGAGTTGGCAAGTATTTGATTAGCAACTTGTTGATCAGTAACTTGTTGACAAGGAATTTGTGGTCAATATTGCCTTGGGACCTTGTTTGATGAAGAGATTAAGTCTGAGGACAGGTAGGGGAAGCTGCAGAGATGCAGCATATGGCTAATGCAGAGGACTCAGGGAGTAAACATTACCTGAACTGGCAGACCTAAGTCCTTTCTTTGGGAGGAGCCAAACTGTTGGTAAAGTGACATAGGGTAGTTCAAAGGGAAGGTGTCCCCTCACCTTTGGAATATTTGTCTACTTAAGTGAATGGCCTCACCTGTTGCATACTGTGAACAAATTATGTGCAAATCTAAGCATGAATCTATAAATACATAAAATAATATAATTATATATTTTTCTGTGTCTCAACACATATTTGCAATTATTATATGTTAAATTATGTTACTTATATCTACACAAAGGGTCAAGTTTTTATGTATGAAGTTGAGATTAAACTATGTTATTTCATTTGATATTTTTTCATTTGAGCTTTAATCTACACAAAGGGTCAAGATTTGCATATAATAGGTTGCTCAAATTTTTTCTTTGTTTTGTTTAGGGTTTATTGAAGCCTCTCCTGAAAAGTTATGATACATAAGCATATTTCATGTGATTCTGCAGAGAAGAGGCCATGGAAAAGTATTTTTTGTTTTAAACCTCGTTGACGAAAGTTCTGATGGTGACATCTGTTGAAGACAGCCTGTAAAAGACAATTGTTTTGAATATTTTTTTTTTTGCATTTTGAGGTCATACATTGAAATACAGTTTGATGGGATCTTGATCTTAGTTCTCATCAGCACAGTAAACTAATGAGCCTTGGTCATGGATCTGTTTTGTCAGTCAGCAAGGTAGTCTGTCAATTTCCTGTTCATGCCCATCAATAGGCATCAGTGCCAGCTACAGTTGGCAGTTGCCGGTGTGACTAGTACCATAGTTTGTATCAAGTTGTAGTCAGACAGTTCCAGTTGTGCGGGGGACTGAGACAACACGTGAATTTCAGCAACGTAACGGGACTTGAACAGGGTTGAGGAAGAATAGCAAGCAACGAAGTATCTGCCAACAGTGGTCATTGCTGAGCAGATTTATGAAACTATTCGTCAACTTATTCCGTTGCTCATGTTTTAGCATTTACTTTTTTCCTCATCCACAAACATACCATCCTTTTAATGATTTCCAACTCAGATTTTTGTGATTGTTTTTTAGTGAAATCTAATTACATATTTGACAGGAGCATCTGTACCAGATGAGGTTCATTCAAAGAATAGCTTGCTTACTGAATACTGACAACTCTATCAGATCAGATATCGTTCACCTAGACATTTCCATATCTTGATATTTGAGTATTTTCTAATAACCAAATCATTTTGTTGGCTTTGCTGCAGATATTGAGACTCTTCCTACATGAGTAAGTACATGTCAAGAATAGACTCAGAGTCATTTGGAAAACCCAGAAAGCTTCTAGTGGACGCATCAGTTTAATTGTCACCACACTCTGTCTTTTTTCCAAATTTTCACAGGCAGTGGCTTGGAAAGATTCCATATTATGTTATCTACCCACCAATGTGGTTGTGGATGCCTAAGTAGAACGCAGCCTCTTCAAATACTCCTCTACATCCTACGCCCTTGAGAATATCGCATAACAATACCCTCATGGGACAGCAATCATTTCAGCAGAATCTGCTCTTGTGGTAAATGTGCTAGTCTTCCATGTGCATAAACATGTTTCATCTTTACATAAGAACTTGTGGTGGAATAAAAAGAACAGGGTCAATTTTCTTTTCACCGCAATAAACACTCATATCAGTGAAATATCTACTGAAAGAACAGTGTAGTTGTTGTTTTCCGGGTTGGTATGATGTGGAAGAGAAAGATGGAAGATTTTTATTCATCAAACAGGCCACCCTGCCTGAACATGTAAAACTGGTGACACTTTTGATCTGTTAGTTCTTTGGGGCCAATAAAATAGTCGGTTCATGACCACAGGCGGTGCAGAGTTAACATTTCAATGACTGCATTTAAACAGAAGTTTCAGGTTAGCAACCTGTGACCGTTTACCATTTACTTAGTACACTTTCCAGACATACACTAATGAGTGTTAGGTAAATGATATCTAGTAAATTCCAACCAGAATTTAAATATATTCCTATTTTATAGTACTTTTCACATGCACTTGGTTCATGACATAGTATTTTATGTTACTTCATAGCTTCTTGTAAAACACAGCAATAAAACATTTTTGCACAGTTTCAATAGAATATTTTATGAAAATTTTTGTTCATTTCTTTCCTTTGCACGAATAATCCCATGTTTGCTGCAGTCTAATTTGTTAATGTTGTGCTAAATTTGTTTCTATTGTCATAATTTCTATTTTGAGATCTTTGACTGGGAAAATACAAAGAGAAATATTAAAAAGAAAAACTGCCGGTAGTGTTCTTTCATTTTTTATTGTTGGAAAATATAAAAGAAACTTGAAAATCTACAGGAATCAGCGATGCAGTGTCTGCACGAATAACTGAATCTGCACACAAATACTGGCAATTCTGACATATAACTTGTCTTTGAAAACATTTTTTACACCAAAATGCAAACTGTAATGCTTGAAATATCCTTAAGCATTTTCACTAATGTGACTTGAGGAAGCCAGGTTAACTGTCCTTGGTTTTCACTAATAATAACCTTCAAATTAATATTGAGAGGAAGGGGTTAGGGTAAGTATGTATGAAGAGGTGCAAGATGGTTAAGTGTACCAACCCAGACAATCTACATGCGGAAAATTTTGGGGTAGAAAATACATCGCAATTTCAAGTTATAATGTTCCATGAAAAGATAACACACTTGTCTGCTTCAAATTAACTTTGAGAAATTAAATTTTGAGCTCTGAAAATCTTTTAAAAGTAAAGACAGCAACTGAACCCAAACTTTACTAGAATTCTCAGTTCTTGTTAAAGATAGAACGTTAATCTTCTGAAGATCTTTTAGTCTTAAGAACCTCATTAACTGTAACATGACTGGGAAAGATAACTTCATGAAAAAAAGTGAAAATTATGTCAGGATGTAAATGATGGTGCGACTGACCAATTAATTTAGCTTCTTTTCTAACTTCTTTAGCAGTAATATTAAATTTACTTAGAAAGTAATCACATTCTCAGAACATTACAGCATGAAAAAAAAACAAACTCAGTTGGAAACTTCTTTGGACAGCGAGAACAATCATTTGAATCCAAATACAGGCTTTGGAGGTTATTTGCTTATCCCATACCCACCTCATTGCAAATTAATTCTTCTCTCAAGATGTTTTGCCAAATATATGGTTATATCATTCAACAGGTCTCTAGGAAAATGGATTACGTTTCCTTTTCTTCTTAACAACAATAGGGTAACATGAAATTGAAGGAGGCCAGAACAGATTTCATGGAAAGAAGAGAATGCATATTGTTTGATTACAATTTCCCAGTTGAGAGGGCTACTTTTTTTTTACTTTTCATTTGTTTCCTAAGAGACAGAAGTGGAGATGAATAGCAAGTCTAATGAGGTCAGATGGTGATGATTTCTTTGACTTCCATCTTCTTTTGACAGTTCTCACTACATGCAGTTTGTTCATGGCATGTGTGACAGTGATATAATTCTATGTTGCATTGCACATACTGATGTAGTTCATCCTCTACATGCATTCCACCAACCAAGCAGGTCTTTTCCATAAAACCTGTTACTATTTATTGAAAAGATGCCACTGGTTGGTTGCATGGTCTTCTTGATCGTGGTCTTCATCAGTACAGAAATCAATGTTTGCAGATTGCTGAACCAGTACAGCTGGAGAGGGCTTTTCTTGTAGATTCTCAAGCACTGAATATTTGCTGCCAATCCTCCATTGTCAGTCTGTGACTGCCAATGTAACAATCAGTAATATGATAAAATTTTTCTTACGATAGTTTTTTCTGAGTTTCTGAGAGGTAACAGGAACACACATCAATGGCCATGATCATCATCTTTCCAAAACATTTTTTCAAGTCCTACAGCGATGACAAAAGCTCCTGCACCTAATCCGAAGCCTTTGAAGACTAACCTATACCATGGCATTTTCCCTATGCCTGGTTGAAATCGCCATACTTCATTTCTGGAATCAAACAAGAAAAAGAAACAAACAAAAATTGATCACTCTGCTTGAGCATATCAAAGTGAACATGTCCTAACAATTTCACTGTGGCAATCACTGAAGGAGTGAATCCCATGAAAACTGACAAAACATTAACTGCATTCTAATAACCAAAAAAAAAAAATCAAAAAGATAACTTGACTCCAACTGAAACAAAACAGTTTCAGTTGCTGTTGAACTTCAAATAATGTGAGGTAGCCTAGGCCTACACTATACTTAGTCTTAGTTACGTGAAAAAAAAAGGTGTTTTTGAACAATTTTCGAGGTTATATGTTCGAACTTACGAGTGAAATCAACCATTGCCTAGAGCCACACAACTAACAGTAACACCTAGGGCCAGGCATAGACCCATTGTTTGGGAATGTAACCTAGGCTAGGCTGCAATTTTGTATTACAACCCACACTGCTAGGCTACGAAAATGGTGTCTGACAAGTGACACTAAGGCCTCACCGAATCCATGGATCTTTTAGTCCTTTAGTAGCAAGTCTTTGCCTCAGAGACACCAGTTCAGGAACATCTTCAACTTTCCATTTTCTCCAGTCTGGAATATGGTAGGGTAGTTTGCCAGTTTTCCCCATACTGAAGTACTAATCTGATCTAATCACTAAAAAATTCCAATACCTATGAGGTCCGTGACACTGGAGTTATCGTGGAAGTGGTACCCTAAGGATATACTTGTAAGGAGCGCCAATTTCACCTCAACCCATACTGATGCAAGTGCACCGCAAACTGTATGTGTATTGCTCTAAGTCGGTGAGGAGTTGCTAAGAATAGCAATTCACTGGTCTAATGTGATTGCTTTCTACTAACAATGAGCCCGACGAAATGGACTGACCTGGCGTAGCCAGACTAACCACTTTTTTTTGAGGAAGAGGGAGGGGGGACACAAATGTTGGAATTTTACTAGGGAGGGGTAAAAGTGGGATCCACCTCCCTTTGAAAATTGTTTTGTCTTTTGCAACAGATCTAGATGGAAAATGGTATGAGATTTCCATCTTTTCTCTCTGTAGTTGTATTCCAGAAAAGCAGGACCTTTTATTAAAGGAATGTTGAATATTTTTGCCTCCTCCCGGGCCCTTTATGGCCACATGTCGGGAAATGAGTATTTACTTATAATCAGTTAAAAAGATAATTAATAATAAGTAAAGTTGTGAGTGGAGGGTTAGCTTGGAGGTTAGAGTGTCCGTCGTCCCTTGATCAAATCCCTTTGAAACCACTTGGAAATTTGCCGGGGACTCAAAACTACTTGCTCAGTAGAGCTGTTTTCAGTGGTGCTGAAGTACTTGATGATTCCAATTTGGGTTCCTGCTGTCCGATTAAGGTATCCTCCACTTCAGGTTGCTCGGGCGCAGCAATGGGCTGATGAGCTGGGCAAGTCCTCCACCTCTCCCA
>VJOZ01083708.1:284-11099 GCA_009801055.1 Stichopus horrens | reverse complement strand
AGGGGGCAGCCAATGATGCAAATCAGGGTGGAGAGCAATATTTAAAAAGTCAAAACGCTCATCTCTATGTCGTCAACCACAACGGTCAATGTAAATTCGATTCCCGTAAGCAGTCAAATAGGTCAGGAGGAACCGTATTGTATGCCTCTAGGGACTTGTAATAAAGAACAAAATGCGTGACATCAGCAATTATGACATCTAGTCATCACGTCCGCACGCCTCGACCAGAATTAAAATCCAATTTCATGAAGGATTTTTTTATCATCTAATGCCGCCTAATTTTGGTCATCCCAAAGTTTGTACGTGCCATTACTTTTCGTTTTTTTCATAACTTTTCAAAATTGGGGTTGTAAGAGTCGATGATCAGTAACACTTATTATAGGGGGACATTTCATTGAGTAAACACTTCGGTACAGAGTATTGCACTCAGTAGTCCCTTTGCCAGTTTAAAGTCCGAAGAAATGCAATTTGGTATTTCTATAGGACACGGTTCATATATTTGACGTGAGAAAGTTAGCTTCTCGCATAACGTGTTTCCAATAAGTGGAGTTGTCTGCCCGATTGGGTTGTAAACACCACTTCACTAAATAGCTTCAAGGTAAACACGGTTTTATTGTGACTTTTACAGAAAGTGATTAGGCCTGTGTCAATCTATGTTGGGTATTATAGTTTGGTTAGGGTTTTTTGCTGGGTCTGGATTTCACACAGGGCATCTTAGGGGGGCTTGCTGTCAAACTTGTTTTGTTCTGTTATTTAAGGGTGTGGGAGTTTGGTGGTTAGAGTGTCCGTCTTTGAAACCCTGGGTCCCCGAATTAAATCGAAGTGGAACCACTTGGAATTTTCTGGGGACTCAATTTACTTGTTCCGTAAAGCTATTTACAGTGGTGCGGAGGGGTTACTTGCAGGTGATTTCAATTTGGGTCCCCGTTGTCCAATTCGGGTATCCTCCACTTCAGGTTGCTAAGTACGACTGATGTGCTACTGGGCTGGTCCTCCTCTCAGCCCTTGGGAAGTGGCTAAAGACNTTTGGGTATATATGAGAATGTTGGTTCACCCCTGCATCGTTACCCTCTGAAAACTGATCGAAAAGAGTAGGTGAAAGTCGCCGGCTTTCATCGACGATCAACACGGAATAGGATCCCTCGATGAGTATTCATACTTCCTGATTTTCTAATTCTTAGCTAAACTTATCTATAATCTTAAGCCATCATGACGTCAATTCGAGTTAAATCATGCCCCGTTGAACTCAGCGTGGTCTAAAACATCTAGAGACGTCTATTTCCCGCACACTTAATTGCTTCGGGTTGAAGTCATAAATATTCAAAATCGTCGGCAAAATAATCACTCAACGTTACTGTCGTAACTCAAACAAACAAACAATGCCAGATTGGACTGAGAAATGAACAAGTCGAATTCTTGTGTCTAGTTCATTGTTCCGAAAGAACAAAGAACAAAGTGAAAGTTTGCACGGAAACCAGGTAAATTTGATCCATGGAGTCTCAATCTCAGGTCCCCGCGATAAAACTTCGTAACTTTTTGATGCGACATGTTCTGATTTGTATGATTTGCATGTCAAAAAACAATGCTTAAAAAATGCTACATTTATGCTGGTATAAGACTCCGTCAAAAAGGTTTAATATGTTTTCTTTTCCATTTTGTATTACGGTCCTCCAAACTGAATGAGTAATTGCAAGAATTCGTACCATATTGCTTATAGAGTTAGGGCACCCTAGAATGCTAAATATCGTACGCTAACTTTAAGATCCTCAATGTCTCAACCGTATATGCAAAACGGAATTCATAACACTTAACTACCCCAAATCCACATGTTTTCCTGTGGATCTGAATTTGGTCGATTTAACCTCAGGGTAAACATAGCAAGACTATTTAAGCGGAGCGCCATCATCATTATCATTTCTAGGCTGAAAGTTTCTCCCTTTTAACACCCTCCAGATGGCCGGAATAGCATTTCCCTGCCTAAGTTGCATGTACTAGCCTTGACATAAAAACGTCATATCTGCAATTTCTCAATTACGCAGAAACCCGTCAATCTTTGGGAAATGGCAGTGATTTGGATTTATCGACAAAGTAATTACTTTACTTAATTGTGCTCGACGAACGCTCGCTAATCTTGAATACATTTTAAGATCGACACGAGGAAAAAAGACGTAACTTCGCCAGAGCTTCTTTCTTAGAGGAGAGCCACTGTTAGTTGGCCGGGAGGCGCACCACTAATTGGCGCGGAGGGCACTGGCCCACATGACGGACGTCTATTACTCAGCTCTGTCTGCATTCATGAAACAAACGTCAGAAAATTATCAATTGGATTCCGACTTAGGCCGCGTACATATTGTAAGCTGTTAAATTTCATATATACCGTCGTAGTCAAATTCCTTAGGCTACGATTATTCATGCTCTTTGAGCCAATCATCAGAAAGACTTAAAAATATAGAGACGTTGGATCTTTGATGATGCAAATCTCTAATTGTCGCCAGGTGCTTCGGTTCGTAGGCCTACGTTAAAAGACCGTACATACCAAAACCTTCTGGGAAGGTAAGGGAAAAAATTATGGTCGAAAACACCTTGGATTACCGGGAACGGCATTTCCAACCCATTTCCTTGCTCCTTTTAGTATTCCCAGGTTGGTTCGACAGAGACAGGAAAAGAACACAGGTGGGAAGTGAGCACGTATAAACAACAGTGTATTCTACAAGACTTCCAGCATTCAGTGCACAACGCATTACACAACACATTGCTATAATGTAACAGGGAATTTAACACATGTGTAGGTTACGTAACCGTTTTCTTTTGTTTGTTTGTTCTTAAACGTAAAGTGTACGTGGATGATCAGCTTTGGTTAAACATAATCTATGCAGATATGACACTCCTCACCCACCCCTAGAATTAGGCCTAAATGTAGCTTATTTGTCAAGTAAATTTGCCTTTTTTAGAGCTGGGGGGGTCAAAATATGACTGTGGACATACACCCCATGACCCTCTTGGTGGCTACTCTAGTGATGATTAAATTAAGGCACTGTGTGAGGTAAGGGGACTTTAACTAGCGCTGATTACGGACTCCAAAAAAGCCACTTTATTTTAATATTTGACACTAATAACTCGGCAACGGCCGCTTATCTAATCGACTCGGGAGTATTACCGATGAAATCATCGCTGTCGGAAATACCCGACTTTGTTGCCGTCGTTGATTTTTGGGCGTTACTAAAGATCACCCACTATGTATAGTGCTATGGGAACAGGTCGATAAACAATAGTGAGTTATAAATTGTCAGCCTTATTACTGTATAGTTCAAGAACTTCAAGGAATCGAACCCTTAAAAAATAATGTAAACACTTAAGGAATTTGAGTTATATATCTATTTATATTTGCTTGATTTCTTTATTCCATTGTAAATGTTTAATTTATAAATCGTAGGCGGGTTTAAAAAGAGGACTCCATTATATAAAAATTAAAGAACCAACAATAAAAAAGGAATGATTTATTCAAACAAGATTGAAAATGGTTATGTGAGTTATTGAAATGTTTCCAACAGTCCATTTTTAGTATAAAGACATTTTTAAACGCTATTCTGGCACTTAGTAGGATAGTGCGATTGCGCAAATTGTACCTAGCATGTACCTTTAGCACGTTAGGCAAGGAAATAAATTCAGAATTTTAAAAAAAAAGATCCTCTTTGCTGTAAATGTGTTCTGCTAGTCTAACAGAGTCATTTCGTGCATCGGTGTCAGGGAGCAATAATACAGTTCCAGAAATTCAGTTTTGAAGTCCTATGGTATCTATCACAAGTAAGAAGAAGAACTGTATTAGAGCTTGTCTCATTTCAGGTAAGATAATTCACGTGAAAACCTCCTGAGTGTCTTGCTACACCGTAACTTCCTTTACAGGAAGATAGAGGGTTGTAAAATATATTTAACATAACTGCTTGCACTTTCATTGTTTAAATCCAGTGGAGACATATCTATTTAACAGATTTAAGAAATGATCTGCGAATGACACCTTTTTTGTTAAAGAGGGTAAAGGAAAGAAAAACTGAGAAAAGAGAAACACGAAAAAAAAAATCATGTGTATCCATTCACCGCGAAATGCAGGCTGTCAGGGCATAGACAAGGCATTATGCGTAACGCCATAGGGTCAGTCTAGACAATCATGAATAATGCGTGCACCTTCCATTGCCATCCTAAGAGGAAGAACTCACAAGCAGTCTATGACCGGGCTTTCAACCGTGGTATATAACCAGATAGGTAGATAACCAGGTAGATAGGTAGATGAACGGGTAGATAGGTAGGTAGGTAGATAGATAGGTAGTTAACCAGATAATCCTACAATTGCTTCCGGCAATCATAAGGCACTGGATACTTCGTGCCACGTTTCTTTCTTCATATTTTTCATTTTTCCTTATTTTCCCTTTATTTTGTAATTTGTAGGGGACTAACAGGGGAGTCACGGCCCCGTTGTGCCCCTTGTTTATGTCGGTGGTAAATTTCTTGCTTAAATTCCTTTAAAAGCATGAAAGCATGTCGTACTACAGAACTGAAGCTAATCGACACTAAACTGGCCTACGACCCAACTTTGAGGTGTCACTGGTTTCTGGTCAATCATACACAAACACCATGCATAAAATTAAGGACGCTTATTGTTTCACAATAGACGTCAATTTCCAACGTCCAACCCCCCAAATTAAAGAGGAACTGCAATTTAACTTTACAAGTTCAGTAACGTTAAACATAAATTAAGCGAAAAAATGAAAGAGAACCAATCTTGTATTCCAGTCTTTTGAATATCAGTGACCATAATTTAATCTTGATTTGGAATGACAGTTCGAAAGGGAAATTAACATATTTAGGGAATCAACGTGAGACAATTCATGATTTCATGTTGGAGACTAAGACGACGCATAATCTTATATCGTAACAGAGCGATATATGCCACGTCGTTCAATTGAGTAATCGTACACAGTGAATGTGATCGGGGTCATCTACAGCAGTTTGGGGGAAATATTCATAGAACCACAGAAAAACCGTGCACAGTATTCCTGCTGAAATTTGTCCTGCAAAAGTATCTCTCTACATCACACCCCAGTATAGATATATTTACCAGATGAGGTTCTTGCACAGTAGACATATATGTTTCAATTGCACAAAACTTACTTCCGATGACAAACAATACATTCAAAAGGTCCAGGACCGTTGCCAATTGTGTGTGGGTGTGTTTGTGTGTGTGTGTGTGTAAATGCAAAGTTGACTCATAGTCCCCATTCTCGACCGTCACGAAGGAGAGTGTAGGGAGAAGGTGTTACCCTCCCCTTTGAATGGTTTTTATTTTTACACTGTCTTGAAAGACTCTGATGAAAATTGTACTGCAGTTTGCTTTTTTTCTACGAGATTAATGTGCTGAAAATCATGTCTCGGTTTTCATTTTGTCAATGAATAATAATTCCTACTTTTGACGGAAAAAGAATTATGATGTGAAAGCCTCCATATTTTTGTAATACATAGGCCTACAGATAGATCCTTGTGTCCTCTAACAAACCAAGGCAAGCGTCATTGTGCAGTCACGGTGATTCCAATCAATAAAAAGAGTAACAATTAAAGCAATATCAAAAGTTTCTTTCCAGTGCTTTCCTCTCATATGCCCCTAAATGACAGATTGACGGGACACAAATAAGTAGGTGTAAACAAAATTGTTGAGATGCTTCAAGGAAACTGAAAATAGAAATGAATTAGGTAAAGTTCATATTCTTTAGGCGTTGGAAGTTTGTCTGTCATCCATCTTCCATTTCTATTTCATTGCTTCATAACACATATTCAAGCCATATAGTATGAAGAAAAACTTTCTTCCCTTAGCTTTTTCTGTACAACTGTGATCAGTGTCATTGATATCAACAAACATTGCAAGGATTGCTACAGACTCTCGCTTTTATTTTTCTTTTTACTCTTCTTCACTTTTCATCATCGCCCATTGCGTGATTCTCAAAATCCCTGTAGGAAGGAACTAACCTAGGCGTGTAACCCTTAAGCTTAGCTTCCACTCAAATGTGCCTCCCTGGCTACTTTCTAGAATAATTACTCATTCGAAGTAGGAATATCGAATTCCTTTTAAAAAAAAGAAAGTAATTGCGTATGCAGTTTTTGTAACGAGTCCAACCATTTCATATATCACCATGACATTTTTTTTTAACTGATTTGCCATGCACATTCATAGTTTGTTTTTTTTTCCTAAAAATTATTCTACTGTTTACGCTTTTTAAGAACATGAAGAGAACACCTTTTGGGGGTTCAAATTCGTTGCCAAACGCAGACTGGGGCTTTAACACTTTTATATTTTTACACTAAGACACTACCATGTGAACATCGTGCTCTTACTTAGACATGCGTAAGTGAAACAAAAGTTCCCATAGTGTCATTGCTGTAAAATATGCAAGGGACAGCTGTCACGTAGTCAAACAATCTTACTTTAGTCATTCTATGAATATATGGTAGACAACACTTCAACCTAGAATTCTTTTTAAATTATTTCATGGTATTTTTCGATAGACCTAACTGCAAAATTGTAAACTGCATGGCACCGCCTTTGTCTTATACAGTGTATTCTAAGGGCAAGGTGTGTTTGTCGAACGCCAAAATGAGGCCAACAACCTCCTAGAAATATTATTTCAGAACACCTCCATATTAATGAAAGACTAGCACAATGGCAGCACTTGGCAGTCTAGGTTTTATAAGTAAACAACAACAACAACTAAAAACTCTGTTGATGTTACATGTTAATCAAGTTTCCTCATGACAACATAATGAAAATAAAAGTCGACGTAAACACCAATGCTTGACATGATTTTGCAAGAACTGGTGTAACAGTGACGTAATACAGGATTAAGAAGGAGAGTTAATCGTACCTATGAAAAAGTTTAATCATGTTAGATACATCAATGCAACATTGTATTATCTCATGTAGTGTAGATGGAGGAAAGGATGGGCGGAGGTGATGATGGTCAGTATGTGTCACTAAATAACGTTGACAGAGGGACAAGGACTCATGGGCTGAAAATTCCAGGTAGTGTGTAATTTGATATTTCGTTCTAATCTGCTTTGAACATTGTTCCAGAGATATCCCTATCAGGGGTTCAGCTAACAATACTTTAAATAATGTTTGGCACATCAGAGCCGAAATAAGGCTATTCAAAATTCGAAAAAAGCTATGTTTTCAAATATGGCATATATATAAATGACGCTTTTATTTTCCCTTTCTGTACAACATCTGCCATTTTCGTTCTTTTTCATAACATGTAGCAGCTAACCAGTTAGTAAAATTCTATGTAGTAATGTACGGCTTTGTTTCGTTCCTATTAAAGACCGGGCATTGAAACAGTTTTCTGTCGGTCAAAATCCGCTAAGTGGCAGACGGTCTGGTCCACTTAAACAAAGCAGTTTGGCAAATTGTACATAAACTTCATGTGAAGTAAAAAGGGCTTCAGCTACTGTTGTAAACCAGCAGCTGCCGATGTCAACAGTGGCCTTGGTCTCCACCCTCGTGGAATACTATTAATCATACCAAAATATTATGTAAAGTTGAATATACTGACATGAAAAGAGCCATAACTTCACGGTAAGCAATGTAAGTATACCTCTGTTATTAAAGAAGTCTCTTACAGAAAAACAGTTTTTTAAATAACTCGTATATAATAGGTTTATTATCTATTCGAATAAAAGAATCGTTTCAGATAACTTGATTATCATAAGTCTCCTCTGAACAACGATTACGAGGACATACATTCCACCCATCAACAACTTCTTTAATACAAGTATTCTTTTTAGGACATTACTGTTCCTACATTAACATTGAAGGACTTTCAAGCACAGTTCAGTTAGGCAGAAGGCGAACGTGAGTAGAATGTAAACAGAAATTACCAGGACACCGCCATGATCTTATGATTTGAAGCACATGTTGCCAATACGTCATGAACACGACATGGTATGAAGTGCCTATCCAGTGTTTTTTAGCACAGAGTGTAAACCTGGTCTGAGGACGTGGCACCTACTACCACCGAGTTTCATTGGGAACGAAAGATGTTTTTTGACATTTCGCTGAGTGTTTTAAGCCACTGTTTGTGAGAAGCTTAGCTAAAAATTCCCTTTTATGTATAACCATTCTTCAAAGATTTTCTTTTCAAATTGCCGACACGATATCCCTATTTTCAGGCTGTGTTTATGCAACCTAGAACACTCAGGAAAAGCAGTTTCACGTGACCTGGAGAGCTTGCAAAATCTAAATTTTTGTTTGAACGTTACGCGCCAACTAACGGTGGCGCTCCCGGTAGAGAGTAGACACGCCAATAAGTAAGACACAAAATTCGGGCAAAAAATTTCTGTCCCTTCCCTAAAATTGCTAGACGCTCTTAAGCCTATGTTAGCCCTGAAATATTTGCCAAGCTGTCAAAAAATAAAGAAGTTGCGTAATTCATTATCATTCTTGTATCAAAAACACCTGATATACATTACCATTTTTCACAGAATGATTTTTCATAAAGATATGAACCCGGCTACGGCCCTGCTTCTAACCCAGGTACATACTAAAATTTTCGTACTATTGTTCAGTCCATCAATATAGGCAAAAATAGGTAGGCCTAATTGGGTTACGTGACACGCTCTCTTGCATTCATGCCTATTAGAAAGTCTCAGCAAATTTTGCGGAACTGAGGCCGACAAGTAATGCCAGAGTATTTGTTGAATAATGCAAAAAACAGGCTTTCTATTTCCAATCATAGCAAGATATTTGGACACTTTGGTCTTCCACCCTCTTGGAAATTCAAGACTTGTTAGGTATTATGTAGAATTAAAGAAACACTATTGAATAGACGCCGTTATTTTCGAATGTGTGTCGCGTGAGTCCTTTAGCGTTTCCATTAACATCCAAATTAGTTTATAACACCAAAACAGTTTAATTTACACGATCGTCTTTAATCAGCAATTTAGGATATGGTAACTGTACATTTTGTACCTACTGCGTATATCCTATACACATATACGGGTATGCGCAAGTGGTCGCAAACTTGCCATCGTTTTATTTCGCGTAAATAGCTCTAGCATTACGTGTACATAGCTACAATTGATTCGTCTTGTATTTGACGAGCACCTGACTCATTTATGAAATTTTATGATAAAACCTGATATCAATGGATATAAGATAGAGTTTCCCTCCTATATGAATAAAACAAGCAGTCTCAGTTTAATACTGGACAATTTTACGAGCTGACATAAACACTGGCACTTACGGCACCTTCCATAGTTGAAAAGAAATTCAATCTTTTAAACATCCGAGTTTTTCTAGTTAGCAATCTGTGTTTCCTATTACTTTGTAACTTGTTTTCTTTATTGTAATGATGTATTAGTTTCTATACTTTACTGAGATTTTAGGCCTCGAAGATCACCTCTTTTAGCTCATTAGCAGTCAAAATCTCATGACGACACGAACCTTTATGCACAAAATGTAAAAAGAGAGAAGTTCGTTTTAGACGGTTGTGGATAGACTGCGTTGGTTATTTTCACCCGTTAACCGTCCCATGATATCGTATCAGTTAGTAGTCCTTCTTAAGACCATTAGAAACAGTTTACATAGTGGGCAAATGGTTGCTAATAAAAGATAGTGGATATAACGAATCCGTTCTTATTTGTCAATTAGTGGCATTAATGGAATAAAGTTCACATTTATACTACAAGGTGACAATCCCATTAATAAATGCATTGAACTTCCTCTGAGCTAAACGTGCTGAATGTGTAGCTTTAAAATCTTGGGACAGTCTGTGCGTCGAAGTAAATAAGAGTTGTCCTGAACTGGTATTTTTTTTTGCTGTTGTGACAAACTGTATTCTAAATTCAATAGGTTGTATGTCATCTCAAACTCAGTATTTTTAAGTTGCCTCTATACCGTAGAGTTATTTAAATTATTTCGGCACCAAATAAAATATAAACTGTTAGGCAAAGTCACACCACAAGGCACATAATGTAACATAATTCCAAAAGAGTAAACATATCAGAATATCTTCAATGAATCGCAATTAATGAATGCTATATAATGGACTCCTACTCGTCATCCTGTACACAACTAGGCTAGCGCACCATTTCTCACCTCGCGTTATCACCTCACGTCAAATATATTTTTCTCACATTTGAACTCAGAAGACAAAGTTACAGCAAGGCTTTGATTGTTTGATTGTGAGATTGGCTTTTTCGTGAGAAGATTATGATATACATAAGGACGCATCATAAAGAACAAGACTTCTTCAACGGTACGTTGCTCCTAAACAATTGCTATTAAGTAAACTTTATTTCCGACAGCTGGCACAATGATCAGGTGTCAGGTGCAACCTTCAAAGTGATTCACTTCATTTGGTGGACCTTACTGGTTAAAAATCTTTTTTAAATCGTCTCTTACAGAGGGGTTAGTCAGCGTGTAGGAATCATCAATTTAGTTGCCTTCGTTGAGACTGCAACAATGGTTTTTAAACTTCATAACATAGAATCAAAAATCCTAGTCCAGCAATGTAAGAGTAGGAAAGTAGTAATTACGTTAACTCTCTTGACTATTTCGAGGGCATGTACCTTTGATGAGATGCAAAATAGTAGCCTACTGATATTAGTTTTGAAACTGTGCCGCATGTTAGGATATATTTGACGATATATAGAGTATATATTCACCTAGTTCACACAGAATTTCTATTTGTGCTATAATCATGTCTCGAAAACACCCTTTCCTTCATGATAGAATATGAAGTGTTAGCAAGAGATACCATCATGGTTAGGGTT
>VJOZ01083697.1:2082-14462 GCA_009801055.1 Stichopus horrens | reverse complement strand
TTTCTCATGAAACATCCTTCTCTTTCTCTGTTCCACCTTCCCCTCAAAATAAATTTGCATCTTAATGCACTTCAACATGTTGCAGTTTGTTTTTACTTACCTTCACATTCTTTGCACTCTTTTCAATCTATACTTGTTCTCAATTTAACCTTCCTTCGATACATAATTGACTCTACTTCTCTTTCTTTGATCCTCCCTCTCTTCAAAATAAATTTGCATTTTAATGCACTTTGTGAATTTTAATGCACTTGTGCACTATAATGCATTTTGTGCATTTGAATGCGTTTTGTGCAATAAAATGAATTTTAATGCACTCTTAAGTTGCAGTTTGTTTGTTTTAAACACTTGCTTTCACATTCTTTACACTCTTTCCAATCTACATTTATACTCAATTTACACTTTCTTCCTTGATACATGATTGTTTTTCAGCTTGTTACAGCTTTACTGCTCCACGTCCGATTGTCTCACCCACAACATACAGAACATCATCAGACCAAAGTACTAACTTAAAAAGATAAATCAATAAAATAGCATAAAAGCTTTAATAAGTCTTCATAATTTACTTTTTTACACCTTCTATAACTGAAGTAACCTCTTGAATGTTCATCTGAGAGTTTGTCCATTTCGAATGATGAAAACTTGTAATAATAACTTATAAAGCACCAATCATTGTGACTTCCACTAACAAATTTCTCCATCTCCCAAGCATCTTGCCCCACATTACTGAATGGACACTCAAAACAAGCATACTTTGATGCTCACCATGGCAAATGAAATATCTTCATCTGCAAGAAAAAAAATTTTCTTCACATATATATTTTTTTCTGACAAAATTCTAGCAATCCAGTTTACACCCATTCAGGGCTTTTCTGTGACTCTTTCCCAATGTGACATATATAACATATATACCTCCATATTTCATGACACTGTTTCTGAACTGCTGAGAATAACAGTGTCACAGTTGACAAGAGGCATATCCACCATCACCACCAAAAAAAAAAAAACCAGCAAAAACAACCTCAACTGTTTGTCCTATTAAGGGATGCTATTTTTTGTGGTAGGCAACAGTAGGTGTTGTCTGTACACGTGCCATCTGCCGAAGTGTTTTACCGTGGACCAAATGCAGAATCTTCACATCAATTCTTTGATGATATGATTCACAATGAAAACAAACACAAGGAACCGCACCATCGATATTGACGAGTCATGTTCTCTAAACTACCTCCTCCCCTCCACCTCCTGGTTTCCCTCCCCCACCCAGGATTACAACAGAAACTCAAAATGGAGCAGAGCAGATTTATCACTGATACATCTTGATTCGAACTTGATGCCATTCTTGGCAAACTTTACAAGTGGGTCCAGATGGAGAAAAAGTTTGCTCCAAGTGCTGAGGTCATTTATTTATGTACAGTAAGTTCAAATACTGCTGCAAAATGTCCTTTTCTTGAGTAAAGAAAACAGAAGATAATTAAATAGTTACACATTTAAGGAAATGGAATCTAGAAAGGCGGAGAAGGACAAGCTGCCACAGCACTCCTTAAGCCCACCCCCTCCTCTCACCCATCTACCATCCTGGCACTAAGAGCTAGTTCAGAGTGGAAACAGAATGAATAATTGTAACTAGAGCTTGAATACAGATAAACTTGGGAGATAAAAATCAAGTTAAAAATTTTGAAATCAAGGAAAAAGCTTATTGTTCTTTGGCTTTCATATTAATATCACACAAATTTCGCAATAAAATAAGTTAATCAGATAAAGGTATCAATGAGATGGTTCATAAATGAGTTGAAACCTTATTGATGCATCCACCGTGGAGTAAACACTGACAAGAAAGAAACCAAGTTGGAACAAAGGGAAGATGTTGGAACCTTGAGATTGCTGACATGAAACTATAAAAAAAAATATTCTGAATGTAAACAATGTTCACAGAACCTCTTAGAGGATGGACAAAATGCACCAAATCAAAAGTTCTTAATCACTTAAAGTTCAAGGTTCAAGAGAAAAATCCAAGTAGCAAACCCCTAAGCGATAAAATTGTCGAAAAGTGTCATGGGCAGACCTGTGGATCTACACCGTGGCTGTTGACAACAATTTCAATACATTATCCCAGCAGTCAAAAAATGCAGCGTGGTAATTAAGGAGAAATAAACAGCAAGGCTCTATGACAGTAGCTTCAACCTTTCTCATGACCCTACTTTTGCAGCAAAAGGAAGGGTACTTGTGGGTCTTGGAAAGCATTTTACATCACTCTATGCACAGTTTCCCAATGACCACAAGCTGTTCATATTCCTCCTGTCGCACATCTGTCAATTACTCATCTCTAGTCTTTAAAGTTTCATGATAAAAATTCCATCCATTTCATATCAATTTTGATATCACAACTTTCGCAGATCAATAACAGCAGTGGTACATCTATCGCAAGATGCTGTCCATCATACTGGGAATCTGCTTTACCCTAATTCAAATGAATGAATAAACAAAGAAACCAAAAGAAAAATTAATAAATAAAGAGAGAGTCCCATCAAGTCAGCCTCTTTGAAGCTATCTGAGATACACAACAGAAACAAAAGGCAGCTGAGTTTAAGGTGGTCTTTATCCAAAGATTTTAACTCTTCAGTTGGATCTGTAAAAGCGAAGAGCTCTACTCAGGAAAAGTCCAAACAAATAGTCTCTGGTCAAGCATTCTAAGAAGAGAAACAGTAATTATACACTCCGTATGATGCAATTGACACATTGCTGACTTGTCTGTAGTACCAAATTTCTTCTGAAGTTTGGTGTTGAAGCGGTGACATACATCGAACAATCCTCGGGTTTTTTTTTTTTTATATCAAACATCTCTGTCAACTTTAGCACTGATCTGCAAAAGTGAAGAATTCTCCTCAGCAATAGTGCAAACAGATATGGTCAAGGATTCTGAGCAGAAAAGATTATCAGTAGTAGACTCTGCATGATGCAATTTTGGATATTATTGAGTCATCTTAAGTCCTCAGTACTAGTATTATCTGAAGTTTGTTGAGGAAATATTTACATCCATGGACCAATCCTCAGGGTTTAATGCAGAGCTCAACTGCCAATCATGAAAAGACACTTCTGTTGGTTGGGTTGGTTGAGTCTGAATTGATGTGACACTTGCGTTTTCCTGATAGGAGTCCTCTTGCGGCTCCTGTTGACGAGACCTTTGTTCATTTGGGGGGAAGTATTGTCCTGGAGGGGGTCTACATGGCCCAGTGTCAGGCAAAGTAGGCAGTTCTTCAACGTTGATGGGGGAAATGCTTTTGGCAATGTCATCTGAGGAAGTGAGGCTCAAAAAATCCTCAAAATGGGACATCTGGGAAGTTTCAATCTCAACACCAAACCTGCGTCCCAGAGACTCTTCATTGTTTGGGGTTCGGAAAGGGTTTTCCTCACTATTTTGTTGCTCAAATGGATGTGCCTCACTTTTGTTCACTCTGTGAAGGAAACGTGATGACAATTTTTGTGGAGCAGCCTTGTCAAAACCTACGGCCTGTTTCAATCTGGATTGGCCCATATGACCCTCTCTGATCTGAAGTTTGTGAAACTTTTGTCCAATGTCCTCCTCGTAGGCTTCCTCCCCTTGTTTTTGATGTGCACTAAATGCTTGCCCTTGAAATCTGTTTAACATCGTGCAGGCCTTCTCGTTGAATTCACAAATTTTGCTCTGGCTGATGGGAATATTGCTGAGAAATGCTTCACAAGCCAATACCAACTCGACTTGACAAGCATACATTAAAGGGCTTTGGGGATCTTGAACCTTCCCTATCATTCTCTCCATATCTACAATCTTGTCCATTTCTTCACGGTGAATTAGAAGCATGCTTACCACTCCCCCCTCTGAGAGGCAGCCTCTGAGAGTGGCCTTCAGTTGGTTGTACACAATTTCCACGAATTCATCTCGACTTTGGTTGAGAAGAATGCGATGTTCCTGGAAAAACTTCTTAAATATGTCACTGACTGAAAAGAATCCACCTTCCTGTGTAAGAATACTGTGTTTGGAAAGTTCTCCCAAACAGGATTTCTTTGCTACAGCAACACTAGAGATATTGAGGTCCCTTGCAACATCTTTGGCCGTGAAGGAGGTCGAATCTTGGTCTATGACCGTCACCAAGTTTTTATGAATGCTTTTGGAAATTGTGTCCACAAGTTTAAAAACGCTGTCTAAGACGTTGTCATTAACAGGAACGTCGCCAGTCTGCACTGCAAGTGAGAAAGACTCCTGAAATAAATCATGCATCTCTTTGGCAGTGTTCTGCAAACTAGAGGCATCTTTGTTCATTTGTTGTCCAACGATCATAATGATAAGTGGGTTGAAGTAACAGTAGCTAACCAATCGTCCCTCGTATTCTGAGATTCCTTCAGACTCTCCTGCCACTTCCCTAAGTAATGCTATGGCTGCATCTTCCCTCAGTCCATTGCATTTGTAAAATGACACCTTCGGTGCCAGGCGAGTCAGACTGAAGTAGACACTGGAGGTAGTCATTATCAGCAAGTTTTCATTTTTCTGGAGCAGATCATCCAGAAATGAAAGCACACCATTTTTTGAAGTGGGATTGAAACCATCCACAAGAAAGAGAAAGACCCTCTCCAAAAGACCGGCAGAGAGCTTTGTGGAGAACTCGTCTAACTTTGACTTCCCCAAATTTCTTGACAATGTCTCATCCACTGCAGCCACCTTCTGGGCTATTTCAGTTTTGAATTCATACAAATCTGCCCCTTCCTCTTTTTCAATCCTCTCACACTTGATGAAAAACAAGAACATCACTGGTTCCTCTCCGACTTTATTTACAAGTTTTGCCAGCTCTCTAGCAGTCTCCTTTGCTAACCTAGTCTTGCCCATCCCTTTCTCTCCAAAGAAGAGCAGCAGCTGTTTCTGTTGATTAGTCACCTCAGACAGGAACTTTTGTGCAAGTGTTTTGTGGGTGTTCCCTTGAAGCTTGTAACACTCATCTGAAGAGCCTAAAAAGTCCACCTTCTTGACGCTACACTTTCTTCTGATCAGCGCCATGTCAGACGGGAGGAGGCTCTCAGGCATCCGCCTGAGACGCTCACGATCTTGAACGACTATACTTTTCTTTATGTCAGTGTTTCAGATCTGACTTATGCGGAGGCACTGTGCTGCTGACAACTGCAAGGAGGATCTTCACCTTGCTTGCAAAGTTTGATTGAAGCTGTACAGCATGTTCTGGTACCAGTTAACCATCTTGGTAACTTACCTAGTCGATGTTACTCTGTTCAGACTTTTGATAGCACCATTATCTGCTGAGATGATTGATCACAAAACTGCTCTTTCTGGTCATAGCAATAGATGAGATAGACAGCATCTGCAATAAAAGAGAGAAGCTGAAGAATATCTTGAAGGTTTTCATTTTATTGCAGTACCTGTTAAAGCTGCAATATGAGTTGAAAACTTGCCAATGAAAGTCAAGTTCTGCAAAATATGTCACAGCCACTAGGATGTAACATTGTTTAAGCCCCATTTTTGCATACATGAATAGTCATATCCATTCCCATTGGTCTGTTTGATATCAAGTAACAGTGATTGACTGGTGTGTTGTCTTGTACAGTTTGAATTTTGTTGGGTCAACAAAGATATGGAGACACGTTTCACATTCAAATATCTGGAAGATGAGTGCATATATAGTTCTCATTTAGATTTTGTGACAGGTGATCTTTCCCCACATTCTCTCTTCCCTGAAAAACTGACAAAGAACAAAGGTACAGTAACTGGCCAGGTGGATTGTCAGTGCAACTCATATTTGACTTTTAACTGAGGCAGTTTTATTTATGGCAGAAAACACACATGCATTGTAATTTCAATAATGCAATTATGCTCAATTATTTTCTTAATCTGACATCAAACATGAGGATGTGTCACAAGCTTGTTTTCTGTTCATGTACATGTAGATCAGTAATGCATGATATCACCAATTAAGATGTAATTACCACTATACACACAATAATATCTGTTGACCTAAGGATGTGTCTGATATATATGCACAATGAACTCAACATACATGCCTGCTGTGCAAAATAAATATGTCCTAGATATGTTGTAGCTGTCTGTCTTGAGGTTCCATATCAGCCCATGTATACTGTTCTTGATGGTGTTCATCTGTTTGCCCTCTTCAAACAGTGCCATCAAGAACTTCAAGAGGAGTGGGGGAAACCACAGCTGTTGGAGCCAATGGAGGGCCACCAACAGCATACGGGTCTTGGATGCCCTGATCTTGAGCAGGGCCCGGTGGATGATTGCAGACAAGGAAAACTTGTAAGTATCCAGCCCGTCCCCGGACAGTGACGACTGCCCAAGCCTACCAGTGAAAGGCTATGGAACAAAAGACTGAAAGCTTTGCATTGTCTACCATCACAAATAGGTCCAGGTTGGGCTGGCCTAGCAGCTGAAACAGCCAGTCTGCCCGAACCTGGGTTAGTCCCCATCCCTCAAATTGCCTGGCCTCTCAACAGACCTCCGGCTGGCATGTTGTCCTTCCCTATCACGTGGGATATCCCCACCAAAATGTCATACTGGCAACAACACAGAACGAAAGGCTTGTGCCATATTCATGACGACAAAGGGTCTTGATGACCCCTTGGACTGCGTCGAGCTCCAAGATGTTTATGTGGAGCCTGGCTTCCTCTGCTGACCACACGTTAGCAAGGGTTATGCTTTCCCAAAATGCCCCCCAACCAGTAAGCAAGGAGTCTGTAGTAATGCTAAGTGGCAGGGGATTATACCCCAAAGGGTACACCCTGAGGGTGACTGGGGTCCTGCAGGCATCACAAGAGATGAGGGCAAATCCCCGCCAAAAGAAGGAGTAGGGACCTGGAGGTCCCTGGGGGCTGGTTGCCAGCAGATGGAATTGCAGTAGTCTCTTAGGTAGGCAACACAGGGGCACTTAGTCTACTACAGTAGGCTGGCCAGTAGACCTAGGGCTCGGAGCCAGATGCCGGAGGTGCTTGAAGAAACCCCTAACACTTGGGTCAGCATGCTCGACAGAGGCAATCCTCTTGCTGGCTTGTCTAACTATGCATTAGTGTAAGCAAGGGGTAAGTGCAGAATGTCTATTATGTGAATACTAAATTCAAGACCTTTCCAAGCTTCTACTCTAAAGGCAAAGTGTTTATAAGGCACTTTAGGCATCACAAACACACATACACACACACCAAATGATTGCAAACTACAAAGATTATGATTATTATCGAATCAATAAAGACAGTGCTTCATAACCTTAAATTGCAAATTTATCCCTCCAACAATTTGCTAGGTTGGTTCAAAACATAACATGTTACACTAATAATAGTTTTCTCTGGAGGAGTCTCCGAGGGGGGAATCTTTTGACACATCTACTGTAACCTATTATTCAAGAATGCAAAGCCCTCCCACAACATACAGATCTACAAAAGGTTGGATGGAAGTGCACATTTAGTTCTAAAGCAAGAGGTCTTTCATAGAGACCATATAAAGTTGACTACCCTAATCTGATAGCTTCCCTACAGTTGCTATAGAGGGAGCCTGTGTA
Source organism: Stichopus horrens (assembly GCA_009801055.1). Lineage (NCBI taxonomy): Eukaryota > Metazoa > Echinodermata > Holothuroidea > Aspidochirotida > Stichopodidae > Stichopus > Stichopus horrens. Next base: position 6,924 of record VJOZ01083697.1, on the reverse strand, counting down.
TATGGCAAGTTACAGCAAGGTCAATACCTCTATTTCAGTTCTTAAGGGTTTGACAATCTACAGCTAGGCCATTTTTTTTTTTGTGGAAATTACATTTTTAGAGCTTTAGGAAAACAATCACATTGTAAGGATCATGAACTGAAAACAAAGATGTTGATGACAGTACTGAAGAATAAATAGTTTCCAACACTGTCTATAAAAATTAAAAAAAAAAAACTTCAGCAAAGTTTGGCAGATGCAACAGTTGGATATTAGGATTAACTAGCTAACTGCATGATTCAAGGGGATGCTGATAGAACGATTACTGCGGAAGATCATCTCAGGGCAATGACCATTCAGTCTATTGGAAAGCAATGAAACCAACTTGTCTGATCTTTCAATTGGAGCTAATCCTCTCTTTCTTGTTACCTTTCCTCTACTTCCTTATCAAGTGTTTGCTTACTCATTTGTCTTACAAATCTCCTCTCTTGTTTTCAATATCAACAAGGCATTTCCTCCCTAACAATGTTGCTACTTTTCCTTTGATGCCATCTAGGATATCATGAGACTAAATTAAAGGAAATAAGGCATTGTTTATTCAGAAAGAAAGTTAAATTAATCTTTGTGGGCACACAATGATAGATTATTCNNATGAAACTATTGCTGATGTTTTTTGGTGAGACTGTATGCTTTACCAAGGATGAAAGCTGCTTTCTCTGTATGCCACAATGGTGAATTTTAATGACTTAATTTCACAGAGAAATCTCGATGAATTATAGCATGTACACACACCCTAACATATACTTCAAATTCAGACAGGAAGAGGCAGCTAGGTTTCTTTGCTGTGACCTGCACTACTGTAGGTCTCAAACTATACCTCTATCAGTCTCTCTCTCTTCAGGATGTCTTTCTTTGCTTGAAATGTTCAATTAAAAGCCATGTCCAGCTTTGACCTGAACTTCTGCCACAACAATTTGGCCAAGGTCATATTAAACATTTTATATGGACGAAATAAATTTCATGTAAACAGTGGAAATGCATACCTTGGGTAATGGCACATATTGCAATCATATGCATATTTCTTATAAATTTGGAGCAATAGACATAACATTTTCTCCATCCATTTTAATGGGGAATTTATTCACACATCTATGTTTGATACTTCTGAGGCATTTCATTTGATAAACATTCATATTTATTGTCTATAATTCCATTCTACCTGAATGGAAATTGAATTGCTGAATGGCTGTAAAGCAGTTGAGTTATTGACAGATGGGTCAAAAGTTTTTGATTCTGAGAATTAAATATCTCTCTGCTTAATTAAAACACCCTTTAAGTCTCACAAATTCCAAACGGCTCACTGGCGTGAAAGTCTAATGTGGCAGAGCCGGCGCACAGAGGACACAGTGCAAGAATATTTTCGCACGTGCAACTGAGCTGGTGGCATTAGCGTGGGCAAGAGGTAAGTATATGTCTATGATGTGAACACTGAACTTCTCAGCACTAGCCATTTGACAAGTATCAAATTGAATGGGTGGAGTAATGCCTGAAGTCAATATTGACTTTGTCCTAGTTGCATGTTTGCAAGGTTAAACTTCAGCTGACTTGTTTGCATGCCATGCCTTCATTCCATACTTCCCCACTCAATACAGTGTCCACATATACATTTAAACAAAGAACACTCAAGAAGGGAGGATACTAACCCTGATCATCGTCCTGATCAAATGGAATATCCAGGGTACCTACTACTGTTGGAAAGGTGAATGCATTTATTGCGTGATCAGGTGAACAGGTATGTGAGATGTTAAAAAAAAAAAAAAAAAAAAAAAAAAAAAAATGCACCTTCTGGAGTTAGTCTGTAAATCTTTCCAGGAGCTGCCCTCATAGTGCCCATCTACAGTAGCATAAAACTTGACAAACACTGCCTTCTCAGATGCATCCTGCCACGATCTCTTACAGTAGTTCTTTTGGAGAGTGCAGTGAAGTAAATATCTAAGCATGGATTTAACTACTGCACCATGTACAGAAATCCACCAGTCGATGAAGTTGAAGTACCCAAATGACCCAGTGTAATGATAGAGAATTTAACAATGCACTCATGCAGTATGGATCATTCTTCGTTCTATCCTGGTAACTTGGGTTTCTAGGGCTTATGGTTGTGTAGAAAGCATTGTATCACAGATGCATGCAGCGTTGTGTATGAAATGTGTCCAGTACACAACGTTGACAAACAGCACAGTAGTGCAGTATGTGGACATTCAAGAAATATGTACCCTCCCTTTCGATGAGCAAAAGAATGAACAATAATCTTACAGAATTGGTATCTTTATGCTGATCTTACTGTAAATACAGGATATATCTATGGTATATATGGGTTTTATAACTTCTCTATACATCCCTCTCCCTCCTACTGTGCAGCATCACCTGACAGCCAACTTACACCTTACATCATAAAACTGAAATCATGCCAATGTTGACAGTCACTGCTCCTATTGCACATCACACTGCATAATTTACTAAGTACATTTTAATAATCTACCCCAATTAAGCAACGGTGGTACTGCCTGGGAGAAATCAATGTTGTTCTTTTGCACATGATTGATGGTCACTAATTGGAAATTGGAGAACCTCTGATTGACTCTGCATTAACACAACTAGTAAATCCCCACCCCCACCTGAGGATCAAAGAAATGAAAGCAGACTGTATTTGAACGGAAATTCTGCCAGTGCACTTGACTGTGAAAATTGTCTCGACATTTTTGCTGGCCTGCAAAATTCTACAGGAACTCTCCCGAAAAGCATAAAGTAGCAGCTGATCACCGTCACTTGATATCGAACAGGACCAATAGGAATGGATGTTAATTTTCATTTATGCAAAAATGGGGCATCAACAATGTTTGTTTGTAGTAGCTACCTGTATGACATATTCTGATGAATTTGACTTTCCCTGATGTATTTCAACTCATATTTCAGCTTTAAGGTATCTGATGGTCATTCTTTTGGATATCTTTTAGATTCTTAGATACTCAAATGGAAGCAATCTAGTAGCATTGAAGTAAAATCTGAGAATCTGTGATAGTGATGATCTTAACCATGATGTAAAAACTCCTTCACTGTCCGGGTTTAGACTTTGTTTCAATGCTTTCCCAGTGATTTCCTTACTACGAGATTGCTTGCATGAACTGATTACCATTCACCCACATTAAAGTGGAATTGGTAATTTAATTTGTCCTAGCCTGTATAGTTTATACATGTCTCAGAAACACCCTGACAGCACATCTTTTTAATACCCCCACAGACTATGTATACATGCAGCATTGTCCTGCAGCTGGTGTATTATCTCTGGTCAATAGCACAAATGGGTAACAAGAGGCACAGTATTTTAGAACCTGTCTTCTCCTTCGTCTGCAATTTTGTTTTTGAACCATGCTAAAAAAAATTTTTATTGATGATTAACTTTGATCACTTCAGTAGGGTAAGAGGTTCAATAACAAATACAAATGACACTATGTTTGAATAATAACATCAAGAGTTGACAGGGCCTGAAATTTCCAGATACAGTACCATGTTGTACTGTATATAGTAAATGATTTCATGGACATACAGATTAGTTTTTTATTCTTCCAGATCATATGGAATATTTGTTTTTCGCATAGTACTGTGCAGTCACCACATCAAGATTACCCTGTGCTGATGTCACACTTTTAGACCCACTTATAAAGCAAACACAGGAAGTGAAAAGCTCAGCTAACCGTTCACAACGAACTCACAAGCTGCTAAGTACTGCTACATGACTGCAATGGCACACAGATACAGTAGGCTTGTAATAGGCTAGTCCTTTTATCACCACTCTTGGCAGAGGTCAAGATTTTTATTGTAAATTAATGATAAGGAGTGTTGCAGAGAGTCAATATTTCTTTTGCTGGGCTATATTGTATCTTAGTGACTGCATTTCACATTGGTAAGTTACCAGTATTTATAAAGAAGACAGGTTTATCACATGCCTCAACAGTAAGACCCATGAGGGACAAACAAGGACTCAAAGGATGGAAAAGAAAAATTTCCTGGATTGCATGTTTGGCCTTACGTTTGACTGAATGAGATTGTAAAATTTGTTTGTAAATGGTCAATATTTGATAAATTTTGATGTAAGTTAAGGCTATTTTCCAATGTATTCAAATAATTAATTCAATCAACACTCCAAAATGTGTACTTAAATGAAGAATATGGTGATGAAGCTTCCAGAGGTAGGAAAATCCACAAGATCAGGACTCTAACATGCTACAAAACATGAAACAATTGGAAAGTTCCTAGCAACTACAGTAGCATCTTTGGATGCTACCGTAGTTTGGAAAGAAGGCCCAGGCTGTTATTGGGTTAAGGGTGAAGGTACTGCACTATGTGGAATCACTCTTCTCTCTACCAAAATCATCTTTGTAATGCACATGTTTCTCAATTTTTTTCTGACTACCACCCCCCTTTGTCAGCTTGGCATGACTCCCATGCTATCTCCCATCCTATCATATATTGTTGGACCTCTCAGGAAGCAATCGGATTTCAAAAATACATGTATACAGAATGCTACAAGAAGACAAATATTTTCTGCATTGACTTTATTGTCCTCAGTTAACTTTAATTTCCATGTGCAAAAGCCTACAGCACACTACAGAATGCGGCATTTGTGTGCACACAAAAAGATGCGTTTTTTAAGGCAGATTGGCAGGCTTGTGCCCCCCCCAAAAAAAATTTTCAAAGTATGGGTAGAAATTTCAACAATACCCACTCAGTAACATCGTATTCTCTCTCTTGACTGTAGATTCGCATCTATCACGTGACATGATACCCGATTCATATATTGTAAAG
>VJOZ01083636.1:2979-13947 GCA_009801055.1 Stichopus horrens | reverse complement strand
CACCATCACCTGAAATGCAGCATAACAGAAAATGTTTGGATTAAAATACCTCCCGGCTCACAAGATATTGCCCTTCCCATCCTTGGCAGCTTGAAGCACCTGGACGTGGCACTATCAGTATTTTGTTGGATGATAAACCCTGGCACTCCTATGTGTTATTGGAAGTTTCCAAATTTGCTGAGTGGACCACTCATTTGCCGACAGTCACATGCTGGGGAAGGGGTGTCACCCCCCACACCACTATAGCTATGACCCTGGATTCCAGTTCACAGATTTTATATATTAGAATGACTCTTTTTTTTCTTTTAAAGAACATGTATACTGTTCACTTGTGCAAAGGAGTTTGCACAGTAAAAATTAATTGTCAACCCCCTTCTCCCAACCAAAATACTAGGCTAAACAGTTGGCACTGCATTAAAGGCTGGGTAAAAAGCATCACATTGTTTAGGAGGAAAATCCTGAAAAGTTTGTTACAATGCTTTGATTGCATTGCTTTCAGGCATGTTACAGTAAGGGAGGGGGCATGGGGGCAGACTCAACCAATAACATTGTCACTACAGTTCATTAATACTACCAGTATTTTTCCCTTTAGGTTAATAAAATGAATGTAAGCTTTAAGATACAATTCACGTTCACAAATATTTATTTACAATTGTTATGACTGGTAAATGCAATCATTTTGATATACATGTACATGTAAGTAATTTTGCACCCAATAAAATCAGCCTTTTGTAAAGATAAGAAAATTGCAATTCATTTTCAAGATGTTCAGACTTCATAATTAGAAATATGTACATCATATATGTACATCATATATGTACATCATATTCTTTTCTTTCACTATGCTTATATTAACTAGGTTGCTTAGCTCTATTTACATCATCATGATAACATCTGGTTCACATTCAAAAGACTTCCTGAACAAACGTTTAGAATACAGCTTAACTATCACATTTTTACTGTCATGTATCACGGTTTACAATAATAAAAGAAGTTGATAAATATCTCCAACAAGTTGAAGTAGGCCATACTCATTGCTATTGGAACACCCAAATGGGCAAAACTGGCTGCCAATAAAAGGGATCAAAATTTCAAAAACTACTACATCATCAGTTTAAAGTGGGTGCATTGTCAGAATGAAGATAGTGATTCCAATAACACAGTCTTGTGTTTATTAATTTAGATCAATCCATTCTGGAAGAGTAAGCATACCAGAATAATGTAAAATATTGTAAATGATTACAAGTGGTTGTATGCTATCTCCACTGACTGCATGTGCTCATTCTTTGGTAAATAATTTTAATCAATGCAGAGAAAAGTACAATAAACACTTGATTACCTCCTCATATCAGTAATGATCATTGGAGTTGCTATAAGCTATACCTATCTTATTTATATATATTGATGGTCTACCTAAATGAAATGTCAGTTAATTGCAGACACTTCCTTTGTAACATTTGATAAGTTTTCGTATTTTGTCAAAGAACAAAATGACCAAAGCTTATCGTCGTCAAGCTATCAATTCTAGGAAGCTGGTCAAATATCCTCAAGGTAATTTTTTCTGGTCCAAGGGAAGCAAATTTCCTCTTATGAGTAGGATACACTGTTCAAAAAAGCATGAACATGCTAGTACATGCCTGCACTGATGTTAAACTCATTACCATGTTTAAATCATTGTAGGTAGCATTGACTTTTTATTAAAAGTTAACTGCCAGGTCAACCAAAATTTCTAATTGGGGTGGAAGACACAAACTTACTGCTCAGGTTAAACAGTCTGACTGGACCTTCAAAACACAGGACTAGATATCAATGCAGTGTTACACTGATCACATATTGACATTCTTCAGATGAAGCTGACAAATTCATTAACAGTGTTCAGCTCATCAATGAAAGTAACTATCATAAAAACATGATGTAGTACTGTTGATAAGTGGTTTGTTCAAAAAAAGTATGTGACAGGGTAACCAACTGACAAACTGATTAAGTGAAAAAGTAACCAAGCATTTTAAACTGTAAGCAAATTGACAACCAATGGATCATTTTCTTGACCAACATGGTCTAGGAAAGTTACAAAGATCATACACTTACACAAACTTCTTCATGCACGAATGGAAGGAATGATCTGGTACTGAATATGTTTGGTCATTTTATATCATTGTTGATATGAACATTGAATATTTGATTCCTCTCAACTACTCCGTCATTGTCTCATGCCAAAATGAGACCTTACTTCTTCGCACCATACATCATGTAGAACATATTTTTGAACGTTATACTTGCTGTAGATAATATGTTAACTTGTTACATTCATAACTTTCAATTTTTAAATTAATAGGATAGCATAACATGATTTTGCAAACGACATACAAAAGGAAGTGATTTATAGGCTAACTTTTTTTTCAAAAGTTTCATCACATTACCGCACATCATGTTATTGCATAAAGACCTATATACCTTAACACTAATGTAGTAACCATCACGAGCTATTCTTACATTACTATCATTATTGATCACTGTTGCTGACTTATTGTGTAGATGTCTCCATGCGTTATATTTGGAATAATAACTTGGATCTTCAGTGGGCATTTAATTCCATCTTAGGTGTTTCAGATGTAGCCCTACTCACAATGCTGCATCTTTTACAGCCTAGAATAGTTCTCACTCTTCATCGCTGGTTGGTTCCTCAAAGTTGTTCTTTTTACCCACAAGGCCCTTCAATTCTTTCGACATATAATAGGGTTTCTCTGCTGAGCCATCATGTCTCTCCAAGTCTTCCACTGTTGAACAAACAAAATAAAAATGAAAAAAAATAACCAGTCAGAGGATGGTCCTTGGTTACAAAAAGAGAAGTAGAATAACACATTTGCATTAAAGTTGCAGAGTCTTCACATCCTTCACTAACATTTGGTTATACTTCTATCACAAACATTTATGACAATACTATTGTTGTGAGAATCAGTGAATATTCAATAACTAGTGCAGTGATCTGATTGGACACTTTAATATGTACACTAGACAGCAGGAATTGAACATTTTTTGTGCATTTCTTTGTTGTTCAAAACTCTGTAAGTGACAATATATTTTCCTGTGCAAGTTTGCACATGCAAACCCCAATGTAGAGAACAAGGTGATTAGTCATACATTCCAGTGATAGTATGCCTATATGCCTCATTGTAGCATGTTCATATATATCTCTTTAATTGCAGGTCCCTCAGTCTTTTTACCTCAGTGTCATATAGACACTGATAGTTTTTGACACCAAGGTTAATGCATTGTGTTGTCTGAGCAGTCCTGACTATTGTTTTGATCCATAGCTCTCTTTGGACAGTTAAAAGAATAGGCCAAGCAATATTCAAAATGTTCTCTAAAGCCCAAAATAATATTAAACTACACGTCAAAAACTTTCAATCTGCTTCAAGTCTTCGTTGTCAGATACAGAATTTTTGAAAATGCAGCATGTTTTTCAGAGAAACAATCGACAACAAAACTTTCATGTGACTTTTATCTCATCATGCCGTGATTATGGCGTATTCATGAGATAACCTGGAGTGTTATTATCGTAAAATGCATTATAATTTCAATATATTTGGGGACCAAGTGGGTGTTACTTTTATAGGAAAATGACTTAATTGTATGGTCACATTTGAATATTCTCCGTTTTGACATTTAGTTTGGATGGTCTGGAACATTCATTTAACTTGTATACATTCTGGTCACTTTCACTCACGGTCCCGCACAATTAGGAGAATTCTTGGTCTTGTCCTTTGAACTATGCAGTTGTTTGTCACTATCACATATACCTTTTATTTGAAATCAACCAATAGTCTACTTGATTGGATCAGAAAATAAAAGATCATAAAGGAAAATCAAGAAGCTGTATCACCTGGTAGGATCATTTCTCTCAACAAAGTAAGATGAAGGATGAATACTTTCCTAAACAAAGACAAATATAACTACCCCTCCCATCCCCACTCCTGAGGATAATTCTAAACATAACAATACTTACAGAAACACATGAACAGTGTGTCTACAGCCATGTCATACACACTAAAGAAACACCAGGCAATGAAGTATGTACCAATGCATATAATCTGTGAAAAGAAAAATGCAACATTCTGTTAGATGACCAAATCAATACACGGTTCTTTTGAATCATATGAATTAAACTTATTCCATAAAAAATTATACTCTCAGAACAAATGAACATCCATCATTGATTATGAACATACAAGAAGCATATGTTTGAAATAAATGTAATGCCAAATATTCTAGTAGACTAGCAAATTAATACACATTGAAAGAAAAAAGGCAGCAAGAATGGCCCTTTGATTAAATGGACATTAATCATTGATTAAGAAAATTAATTAACATATGTTTGACATGAAAGGACGGCAAAATATTGAAACAAGTTTAAAATGATGCCTTGTGTTGATCAACTTACTATGATAGGTGTCCAGTAGTATGTGACATCTGGTATCCCAAGGAATGAACTCACAAAGGTGATTTGGTTAGTAAAGTAAAAAAATGAAGCTAGACCAATCAGTGCTGTTACCATAAACTTGCCCAGTAACAGAATGTAATCGGTGATGTTATTTACTACTGCAACTCTGTGGGACCAAAGAAAATATTTAAAGGCATTTTTAGTGTAACATTATACTTCATGTATTGCTTTGCAGAGAGGTAACATGAAGAAGATACTTAACATGAAAGTTCCATCCAAATATACCTACAATGTGAATAGAGAACATTGTGAAGCATTTGGATCATGTTGAATTTGTCATTCTCATGTGGTATTATAGTAATACACTAGCAGTAATCATTTTTCATTGAATGAATCAGATATGCTTTAATTGATTGATACAAAGAAAGCATACATGTTTTCCTTTGTAGGTTTTGTCTTTGATTTGCTTATATGTGCAAGTTAAACAAGATGATTACAGGTACAAAAAATATTAAAAAGCAAAAAGCACACATTTTAAAACAAACATCAGAATAGCACAAAATATTGATCTCACCTCAAAATGTTCCTCAAAAGGAGCCAGAAGGCCTCCTGAGAAGCAGGACAGAAGCTTTTACCATATATAGCAATCTGTTATGATAGAAAGTAAAGAAAATTAGTAATGATACTGGTTAGATCAGTCTGCAGTTTATGGGGAATGATAGAATACCCCCAAAATACTGCAAGAAAAAAAGGGAACACAATCTTGCAATNNAAACACTGTTACACTGAAAAAGACTTTTTCCAACAGTGTAACAAAGACAGACAGAACAACGCCTACAAAATCAGTTTGGTGTCTATCAACTTGATCTTTCAAATAAATAGATTATAATGTAAAGAAAGGCTGAAACTGAGTTTCATTTCACAAAAATGTACACATCATAGCCATTGTATATACTTACAATGATATAGGCATTTTTGTTGATAAACTTCATTACTTTTTCAACCAACCAGAAGAGGCACTTTAGACATTTAATGATATACTGCACCGCTTTATTGTCAGCTTTACCTGAAAGACAAAAAAAAGCAGTGCTGCTATTGAATCAGACTGTAATGTTTTTTTGTCCACAAAATTGGAAGAAAAAAGAACAATATAAATTTAACCACCACATCACAATTTACATGCTTCGAAATCATCTTTATGACAATATCTTTGTCGATACAATCAGAACCTTCTCAGAGGTTTTAAAGAGACATTTCTAAATTTTTAATCTTATGTGATGGATCTTTACATATTTATTCAGGTTCTTCAATGAGGGAAGCCCAATGTCAGTAACAAAATGAAATAGCTTTCCAGATCCAAAATTTTACTAACACATGTACGTTTGACAAAAGACTTTTTTTCCTCAGATTGGCATTTCTTAAACCCATTCATTGCATCATTCACTGCACAAAATTCAGTATGTATGCCTCAATTAGAACATATTTTCATGTTTGTGCATAACATTCATGGCGTTGTATAAATGTGCACTGTAAAATGTCATATTATGACTGATGAAAGTTATACATTTTAGAGTACTCCACCGATTGCGGGGGACCCGGGTCGTATTCATACATTATCTCTTGTCAGTCTGCCATCCATTGTTAGATAAAATGTTTTATAAACAAACAATTTAGGCCAGGAATTTTGGGCAAACCATCACTCACCTTAAAATTACTGTGACAAGTGCAATTCTTTGCACAAATAGATAGAGAATGGGAAGCTTAGTGCTAGGTGCAGCATTCCTACCACAATCCCTCATGTTTTGAGCAGTATGATTCATAGCACACATGGAAAATCTCAACCTCAAGGTCCCCTCTATGTATTTTTAAGTATTGCTACCTCTATATAAAACCCTTACCTTTTAGTTTCCTCTCAACATACTCCAAAATGACTCTAATTAACTGAATAATGGCTATGATTAGTGATCCAAAAGCCAAAGAGCCAAGATGGTACCTGAAAAATGGAAAGGAAAATAGGAGATCATAAACCCTGGTAACTTCCATAATGCAAGGTACAGTACATATATGTTTGTTCCACACTTAATGGTCTATGGTCCGACATTGAATGATGTCAACATAACAGATGAACTGACCTGACAGAACGCCAAAGGCTGTATGCGACAGGGAATGCAGGGATGTCCTGTGGTTTGGTAAATGCCCAATAATAAGATGCAAATGCTCCAGCCAGAGTCATCTGACCGAGGGCAATGATGAAGTTGATGAGCCAAAACAACATAAAGACATTGTAGAACTGAAGATACACTGTATACCATGGCAACGCGTACTCTGCAAATTGGCAACGAGCAGTGGTGTTGGGGTAGGTGTCATTAAATGTCTGCAAGACAAAAAAAAATGATGTTGAAGTAAGACATCGGCAATTTAAAAGGAACAGAGTAGATGAATGAGAGTATTAAAAGGAATATCATAATGTTAATTGTTTAATCTATAACTTCCTTTAAATATGAGCTCAATAAGCTTTAGTTCAAACTAATTATTTGGAGTGAGCTATCATGTATTTCCAAAAGAGGCTGATATCTGGAAACTGGTAAAATAAGCTATAAACTGGCTTGGCCAACACTCTGTAGGTTGAACTTCCATCGGCACAGCAACCATCAGCAAAGGCTCCATAGTTGCAGATTTGTTGTTGCTAGTAAAATCTCAGCAGAACTTGTGGGATTTTTCATTGAGTTTGCCTTTAATTTTAAGTAATACTTCTACAAATATCTTACCATTACTTTCAATATTTGTAGATTTTCAATATTCACGATTACTTTTGATATTTCATCACATTTTTATTCTTGATTTTTAGGATATTACCAATATTTTCAATTTTTTTCAACGCAATAATCAAACCGAATCGAAACTGGTAATTACAGGTTTTGATATACAACCAGTTTACTGTTATAGTTTAATTTAAGGCTTTTCAATGAAAATATCATCACAGCCAAGAGACGAGGAGAATGTGCTTTGCATATACTACTCACATCAAAGTCACAGTCTGTACCATTGGCAATTGAAAAGTCTGAGGGTGCATCAACCACTGTGTAATGGTTTCTGTATGATGTAGACACAAATAGAGCAATAGACAGCCAGAGTAGAACGATAAATATCTCCAAAATGAAAGGGATGATTGGCCAAAACAGGGTTGAGAACATGTGACCAACGGCTCTGAAAGAGAAAATACACAAAAATTTAAATTTATAAGAGATCATTATTAGATAGCAAAGGATAATACAATGTGACAATGTTTTGGTATACAGTATGATGACCAACAACGGGATCCTGAGTAGTGGCTGTAGCACTTTGACAGTGTAGTGTGAATGCCATTCTGGTTGTTCCCTTCCCTGCTGTAATTTTTTGCAGACAGGATATGGTGAGCCAGCAAACAATAAAATCTTTTTTCCTCCCTATTTTAGGGCATAATTTTGCAATAATAAATATTTCCATGAATTTTCAGTTTTCAGTGCAAAACTGTCCATGTAATTAGGCAATGGAAACCATCTGACATATTTTATGGGTAGAGCAGCTTGAACTAGAGATAATTATTTGATCTTTAAAGACCTAACATCTTGATGTTGTGCTCATGTTCACCCTTTTTTTTTTGTGGCCTCTTTCATCAAAGTATTTCTTCATACCAATGATACACATTAGGTATACACAATGATATGAATCTATATATGTGTCTGAGAATATGAGCTGGTAGTCATGTCACTCTTCTAACACCATATTTGCTTGAGTGTAACTCCCTTAAAGATCTTGATAATTACATGCATTTGTTGGTAATCACCCAGTATGGTGGTGTTTACTCCATCAAATACTGACATCTGAACACATTAGTGAAAGCAGACCAGCATTGTTACAACAATGAACAAACATTATTTAAGGAAACAAAGAGCGAAGAGTTTACGGAGTCTGTCTGCTGAGACAATGCACTGTTTTGATGCCACAGTTTGTTGACTTCATCTCTTACCTACTGGCCTCTTTGATGAGAGCTACAGCAATACGAATCCTGTTACAGAGGCAGATGGTGATGAGGAGAAGAATCAACAGAACTGTTCCAAGGAAGATACCTTCAAGAGAACAAAGCAAATTTACAATAGGTAAAACACACCTCACATACTGGTATTGTAACTAAAAAGAGAATTCAGAAAGCTGTACCATCAATAAATACCACCATACACGGTGACTTCTAACATGTAGGATATTATTTGAAATTCGGAGGGAGAGAGAAACAGTGAAACACATATTATTATCATCATTATCATTTGACGTCAAATACTCTACTATTGAAAAGATGGGGAATTTCCTATGGATGTTTCATAATTACAGAAAGTTTTGAGGGGCAGTAATAAGCAACTGGATTTGTTAGTTGGAAAGAAATTGTACACAAAATTAGTTGAAATTTTTCTGACACTTTAACAATGAACCTTAAACGCCAATATCTATGACAATAAAAACGTTTGCATTGTGATCCTTACCAAAGATGAGCCACGTTGTTCTCAGTCTGAGGTAACTCAAAAGGTTTGTGGTGAACTGTACGGCATCATCAGAACCTTCAACACCTTCTAATTGTTTCCAGTACCAGAAACAATAAAATGTACCTGCAGTGACAAATGAGAAATAAATACTTCTGTAAGTTAAAGAGAATCAACATCCATCATCTGCAGGACAATGCTTCATGAAAGTTTAAGGAAGTCAGTGTCCTTGAAACAAGATTTCCAATTCAACAATAGTCTTGAGGGGCTACTAACCTACTCCAAGCAGCAGGAAGAGAATTAGCATACTGAGGTAAACCATTATTCCAGCTAACCATCTCATCAAAACGATAAATACCATTGACAGAAGCATTCCAATAAACAGACCGCTGAAAAGAGAAAAAAAATACATACAGTGTTTAGCGCTGTTTTGGTAAATGACTAGAAAACATGGGAGAGTTGTTTAGGTAGACCAATGAAAAGAAGTTTGTAATACAATGATAGGGCTGTACTGTACAGTATGTTGTAGATAAGCAACTGACACGTGATGTGCGAGGGTATGTGGGAATACTTCACTTCCCCCAATCATAGCACTACTGACCACTCCAAATTAAATAGGTTAGTATGAATAAACATGAGTATCTAATGTAGATTATGGAATGACTGAAGAATCATTACACTGCATCAAACTGAGAAATAAACAAATATTCAAAAGGAAGGATGATTTGACCACTTCAGTGAAGATTTTATTTCATAAAACAATAAATGAAGCAATTCTTAAATAACATTAGTCATCATACACTGTGTACTGTTTATTTTGTAACAGAGGTGACGTGATAACTGGTGAGTCAAACATGAAGACACCTGTACAGGTTCCCATCGGGTGACATACAGCTACACATTCATGTCACATTTGAACTATATTTAACGTACTACACTAAAATAGTGTTAGCTGGGTAATACAATTAAGTAGAAAGTAAAATGAATGCAGCTTACATAAGAATGATGTACCAAGAAGCAACCACATCTTCATAGAGGACCTCAAAGAATCCTTGTAATTGTAGATAAATGGATAGCACACTGGAAAAGACAAAAACATCATCATCATTATGATCATCATCACCATTGTCATCATTACTTAAATCAACATCATTTTTACTCTAGCGAGGGGTTATTGACTTTCATGCCATGACAACATTTCTAATTTCCACTTCATTCTGTCCTGAGCATCCTCCACATTAACTAAGAGCAATCTTAAAGTAGAACTAAAACTTTTGCAACATTAAAATATTGAAATATGTTACTTTGAGCCACAAGTTACTACAGCTACACTATGCTAATAAGAAAGACACAAGAGTGTTTATGCTGATGTGACACAATAGTTTTTGAGACCAGAAACTTTCTTCAATATGTTTAATTGATACCTTGACAAAGTTGTGGTAAGTGCAGTGGCATTGTTCTGTTGTACACCGTCAGATGTTAAAATGTATGAAGTAGTGTTTGTAAAGATGCTATCTGCAGATGATATCGCTTGTACTAGTATAGTGGGAACACATCGTTGAGCATCTGAAAGAAAAAGAAAACATTTCAAAATTGCAACTTCTTTCAAGTAACTTTTGCATAGGATACAATATTATATGAAAACCAGACACATCAGCAAATATCTGGATAATAGGAATCCAACATGTTAAAAGATAAGGAAGGTTTTGTGCATTAAAGGCCAGAGGAAGTACTATGCATGTATCTTATAACATTCACAGAGCATAGTTAATGAAGCATGGCAGCAATATAACCAACATGAACTCAACCACCGATGATGTTGACCAACACATACTATGCAACAAGATGATAGGACTCTCTTAACAGGTAGCTGGCTAATTAAAACATGAAATACATTGATGTCAATGTTATCATCGTTAATGGTGTTCTCTACTTACAAACACTTTCATGGAGTGTGTATGCAGCACATCTTTCCTCCTCAAATATTTTGGCTAATCCCAAAGCCCCTTGCTG
>VJOZ01083626.1:0-12158 GCA_009801055.1 Stichopus horrens | reverse complement strand
ATAAGTGATTGGGAGAATTGAAACGGTCAGCGGTGATGAGTTTTGTCTTTAATAACCAGTACACCTCGCTGACAGCATTGGTGACTAGCCAACACTCTACAACCATCTTTTCTTTTACCAGCATCGCTGTTACTATAAATCTTCACATTTACGATTGTACCAAATTTTATCTTTTTTTTTTTGTTGTTGATGTCATACCGTACTACTCTGTGTGCATTGTTTAAAGCGACCTGTTTATGCGGGGGGGGGTATATCCAGGGGCCTGGCCTGACACAAGGAAATATCTGTCATTCATACTTAAAAATTCTGGTCCACTAAGGATAGGAAACTTAGGATGATGAGGGCACTATTTCAGTCAATGAAGGTAAAATACTGTGTGAGCAAATAGCAGAACCACTTTGGACTTAGGTGCAAGGACGTAAAACGATATGGTGGCACAGCTGCAAGAAACATTTGCAGTTAACAAATTGATGAGAACAAAAGATACATTAAAACTTAGCCTAGAGAGACGAACTTTAATGTTCAAGTTACTCTCTTTCGACAGTGACAATCTTTTAGTCCTCAAATTTAGTCAACCCTAAACTGTGCATTCCAAAGACTTAAACTTGTGTTGAGATGATGTGCATGTATTGATTTCCTCATCCTGTTGAAGAGGCTCATTGAGTTGNNCAGACAATTTTCATATTAGTACTGTATTTATATGCACACACCCAGTACAAGCAACAGTCAAAAATTAAAAAATCTTTGACACTTTTTGTAACTATTGGATGTGAAACTTGACTTATCATGCTGAGTGTATTGTCATGTCTTTATAACCTTCACAATCACATCAATCTTTATTGATATCAACTCAATCAGCCTCTTTAAACGAAGAGAATTACATGTCTACAATATACCCTTTTCCAACAAAGTTGTTAATACCGAAAGATAACAAGATCCACCATATGCCACTTGCATGTACGAAATAATCTGGGCAGGTTTCTACGTCGAAATTTGAGACACCTGAACGATCCCGCGTTTAATACGGACTCCGCTGAACGGCTGCGTCTTGCAGTGTTGACAGTAGTATGCTGGGTAAATGCAGTACATTCATCACTTTAAAAACATTATGCCTGTGATGAATGAGTTTTAACGCAGTACAAAGCTATTCATTAGAGAGCTTTTGATTGGAAATGCACAGTATTCTTCAGTATCAGTCACAATATCATCATATTTGGTAAAATAGTACAACCTTCTTTTTTCTTAATAGCTCCCAGCTTGTCAACGTGAGCCTGCACGGCTCGCTTTCAGAAGCAAGCTAATATGCGTAATCCAACACTTCACTTGTGATGCGGCCTCCAGCAGGGCGTGTCGGCCGCGGAAGACAAGTTTTGTGAGGATCATTTTCAGCCTAGTCACACATAGGGGAAAGTTTGTAACTGCTAGAAATATTTTTTTTTTTCATTTTGGGAGCTAACTACACAAATTTTCGATGGTTTGAAATGATGTGGTTAGTATGCAGAACAACTTCAGGGGGATAGCGGATCATGGTCTCCCTGCACTGACGGTTTTATTAGCCAATGATGCTGAGCCTCTCCTCAACTGTGAAACCCAATCAACATTTATTTGTCAAATATTGACCAATTGCTATTAAAAAGCAATTTTCAGAGTCAAAACAAATATCAAGGTGAAAAAGAGGAACATGAGGTAAGCATTCGGTATAAGTTTGTACCTGACTTTATTTGGATCAATGTTCTTTGATACATTGACAATGAAAGGTGTAACACATCACAGAGTCAAGGGAACTTGACACATGCACATGTGACATAACTAATATGTGCTTTCGCTTTCAATTTTTCATAGGGTTGTCCACCCCACAAAATGTGCTATACAAAAAATAGTTATGCCATTTTTAAGATCTTACTTCAAGTTTGCAATAATAACATTGAGGTGAAAGCGACTGACTACAAGAGTTACACAACACGAGATTGTTGTTAGAGTGCAACTTTGGCATTATCACACAGTAACTTAGGCTTGCTTTAAGCTAGAGTAAGTCTTCTCGCTGTTGGTAGATTTACAATGAGTGTCCTGCACCAAAATGGCTTTTATGTATACCCCCAAACCACTGCATGGAATTGGGTGCAACTCTCGACATAATTCTTAATACCACAATTGGCCCCTTTAACAAAGGAAAAGGATATGTTGGGTAACAGTGGGCATACAAAGAGTCCCAAAAAATTTTATGCACAGCTTGAATGTCATTAATTATCTGGTTGCAGCTTGAATGAAGAGAAATTATCTATGAGGTGACAATTTATTGCGAGGCATAATCCATATAGGGTGTCTCATGTTCCTGTGACCGTTCTTTTTTTAACCTTCGTGGGACAAGATATCCAAGAGAGAGTACCAAGAGTGAGGAGATTGTGTGGAGATATGTACCTGCACCTAGCACTTCTCATAATCTGCTGCTCCTTAACTTATGCCTGGTTCTAACCTCAACCACAGGGTCTTCGAGGAAGTGCTTCAACTCTTGCACTTGAAAACCCAAAAGAACTGATTATCTCTAATTGACAAAACATGTGTCTCGTCTTCTTGTTATTCGGTTACGACACTTCTATGCATCCATTTGTTTTTTGAAATGAAGCAAGTGAACGACATACCTTCCTCTCAAATCAGGTTAAATGAGGATGGTCGAGAAGGGTAAGTTTACATGACAAAGTGATGCCCGCCAAACTGTTGAGTGGGATATACACTATTGGACCAATACGTCAGACTTTACCCCATCGATCCGGGTGCACAGAGAACTTGAGCCCTACTTCAAAGATTTGTGTGAACTGAAAATGCCCATCTTGTAAGAAATTAACTGCATCCATGATTCAACTTCAGGGGTAAGAAAGCACACTTGGAAAGATTCTGTCAGGCAAATTAAATGCCTACCAAGGAAAACAAGATTTGTTTCTTTAAGCAGACCTTACCTGTCGTTTTATTCGGAGAGTTTTCTTCTGATTTCTTTGAAGCTCCAGGTGTACTGTCTTCAGCTGCTCTCCCACTCAGAGCTACGGATAATGAAACGAAACAATTGAGTGAGCTATGGCTACCAAAATCACAAAAACCATTCTTCTTTAAGCATGCTGTAAAAAATGAAGGACTTGTTGGTTACAAAGTTGTCTGTAACTCACTACACTGTATGGAAATACAGATCAACATTTTATCTTGTTTGGGCACAGGATTGATTGCAATGGCAACTAATAAAGAGAGGTAAACCGGGTTCCAGCACCTTTGAAAGAATCAAATTTCATAACTTTTCTATGATTTTACGAGGACCAAATGAAGAAGATGTTACTCTTGACATCTTACATAAAGTTTTCAAAACTATAACAGCAAAAGCCAAAGCAATATGAGGTGAAGTGAATAATAAATGTTAATATTACAAAGGAGACTACATTTTGATACTATGATTGAGAAAGAAACAATGTCACTTCACGGAAAATTTCCATGACTTTTCCAGGACTTCAAACAATTTCCCAGAATTTCAAGACCTTTCCAGGACTTGGAATAATTTTCAAACTCTGTGATGACTTGTCCAGGTTTTTCCATGACCATGGGAACCCTGGGTACAATAGAGAAAGCAATTATAAACAAAATTGTTACTCAGAGATCCTGGAGCCGCTGGACTCCCCTAAAAAATTCCCAACCCAGAGAATTTCTCCGTGGACAACTCAGTCCTGACAATTCCTTCAGGAAAAGGGGAAGGGAGCTTAAGGAAAGGGTTAGGGGATATGTCAGGGAAGGAGGGGTGAATTGTCTAATTGTCCATTTCCCTAGTGCTCTGACCAATTGTTCCTGTCTGCAGTTCAAAAACCCTTAAACCAAAGGTCCATACATTGGCTATTTTAACAGAAGTAAGCATCTCATAGGCATGCAGTATGCATTAATGTCATCCCCACAAATTGCTTACCAAGCAAGTCACCTCTTTTAACAGTGCCAGATACAAATTACTCGAGACTTTCACATTGAAAAGTCCACTTCTCGAAAGAATCATGGCAGTAAGATTCATGCTGCAAATAGATGACATCCCAGATTTTACCTGAACTGCAGAAAATGAGCACCAGATAAACACTGAGCTAAATCAAAGAAAGGCAAACAGGATATGAAGGGACAGAGGAAAGGATGACATGGTTGGGCAAAAAGATAGATACTGCTTGACTAATGTGTCTTAGTTGAATGTAGTCACGGGAGGGATAAGTTTAGAAGCCCCCAGATTTATGCCAATGGTGTACGAACTTTATCAGTGTGTAAAAAAGACTCATACTGGAGGGGAGTGGGTGGGGGGGAAAGGGTTGCATGAGGGAACAAATCATTGTAGTTAGCTGTCACTAGCAAGCACAACATCAAGACCAATTACAGGGGGGAGGGAGGGGTTCAAGCTCAACAAACGACTAGATCAATATGAAATGACACCCACGCAGTCATTACCCAGGTCTAACAAACTAAAAGGCAGACTGGATCCGCAGTTCAGCCGTCTCCGATTCAACACCCACAAAAAGGTTCTCCTTCCTTGTCAAAAACAATTCTAAGAAAGCCTATGAGAAAGAAAACCCCCTCCTCGAGGTACCTGGACTTTCGCCTTCTTGGTCCTCGGAGGCAAAATGCTGCAGCTGAAGATTTTCGGTCAGAGATTTGTCCATTCCGTCGTACCCATATATACCCAACAGCTCGTTCATGGTGTCTGCCGCATAGTCCTGAAAAAGGTCAGCAGACAAAACAAAAAGTAAAACAAAGGATCATGGGAAATCATTGGACTATACACAAGTAAACAGGTGAGGGTTTGTCCCTGCATTATCTGCTGTTCTGATCTGAGCACCGCTTTGGCGAATAGCTGCAAGTAAAAACAAAGCAGAGTATCAAATTCCCATACGAGTTGAAATTGATACGTCTTGCTATATTTGTTCGTCTCGATTGTAAGGAACTCTATTTTGAATTTGTGATCCAGAGAGACATAGTGCGGTATCTTTAGACAAAACAAATTTTCAACGGACAGTGTGGATATACCATGAACCTTTCAAAGTTGTGGTCTTACTCCCCAAACGAAAGGTAAAGAGTTCTATTACAACTACTAAACAGTTTGTTGGGCCAAAGTTTTGGAAAACAGAGTATTCAAGGAAGGAATATTTCTTGCTTGTGCACACTGCACAGCACTGTTTGCATGGTGTTATATTTAAACGGAATGGTGTTAAGTTCAAATGGAAAAAAAAAGCTATTTGGTGAAAAGTTACAGGCACTTAAAATAGTTCAACACTACATTAAAGCAGAAAATTAAACACAATCTAGTACCTTCAAGGTTAATAATATGGCAATTTCTGAAGACCTTGCAGAGGTCTTTGAGGTACAGTGCATACTTTTACTACTTCTTCTACTCCGAGGGAACAAACTAGATTAGATGTATTACTTTAATCAAAACAGCTCAACCACTGCTGGCAAAATTTTAACCTTAAACATTTTTAACATTCCAGGGAACAAGTTATCTACTGTATATCACAAAATTGGGTTAATGGGTACATTGTAGAGGTACAAACAAATTGTCCTTGGCTGTGAAAGGGTTAACATGCAAAGAAGAAAACCTGAAATAACAGAAAAAAAGCCTGCTTATTGAGTATTGCTTTTGAAGAAGAGAACACAGGGTTAAAGACTTTACCTTTAACTGCCTGAAATGAGGTAAACAGTGCATCTCATTGCTGGATTTCAATGTCCACTTTCAATTATGCACTATGTATGAAAAGCAAAACTCCAGTATAGAAAATATAGAAGGTAACGTATGATGAACCACTAACAAGAAAGGGAGCAAATTGTTGTTAAAATGGGGTGTCATATGGCCCATTATTATTTCAAATTCAACAGGCCATAAAGACTGACATACTCCACCTAAACCACACACGTCAGTCAAATGCTCGCAACTTTTCTACCATCGGTGGTCTCACAAAAACCTTAACCCAGATACCGTACTGTAAGCATTGACCCGTGCTACAGTCACTTTGCCATAGTTTCAGACAAAACAGGAAAAAAAAATCGAACAAAGAACTTTAGGGATTTTTACTGGAACCCAGGTCTCCATATTTAAAATACACCAACCATACTGTGATTGTTCTTAAAATAGTAGTACAGTCAATATGTAGGTGACAACAAAAGACATCATGAACTTTTGAACTTTGCAAACTCATGGGGGACTTTATGGCAAAGCCCTGTGATATTGTGAACAAGTTCCACCCTTGACAGCCATAGGCCAACAATGCCTGTTAATTATGTTGCTGATGAATCTTTCTTGAATTTGTGCACAATGGACCAAATGAGACTAGTAGAATGGCAGCCAAATACGTACCATCCATTTGATAAAGTACCCAGTAAACTGTGTCAATGCTTTAACCTGTCAAAATTAGTACAACATATACAGTATAACCATCTGAGTTTCTCACAGCTTTTTACTGTACTTTAAAAATAAAGTACACGAGAACGTTGACGGATCTAGACATCTCAGCTACAGCAGAAGCTGAATGGGTATCTCATCATGTTTTAAGGTTTCTTTTTCTAGATGAATACTGACAGGGTACAATCATCACCATACAACAAAGAGAATGCACTGGGGAGAGGGAGATGAGATGTTTCAATTCCCCAGCCATGGATGCCTGTAATATAATAATGGGGGGGGGTTGGGAGGGATGTACTGTAGGGGTCTGTGGGGTCTGTGACAAAAGAGAGGATCATTGACAGGCCAGTAACGTCCAATCAGTGAGAAATCATTTGACTTGATCACGAATTGCTAACTCTTTCGATGACCAAAAGTGATTACGTATTCATTAGATTTATCTCTATGGGTCCAGAGTTTAAAATCAAAAGGACGAAAATGACACCATCCTCCTACTGTAGTGATTGTGTTTGAAATGCCGTGGATCTGTGTAAGGGCTACACACACTACGAAGATATCATTTGCAAATTCATTTGGAATTTGAAATTCAATATTCGTATGTGGAAAGTAATTACCTCTAATTCAGCTAATTAAGGCACATCTTGAGTAAGTTCGAAGCTTTGAAATCGACCTGAAGTCCACATAGCTAGTTTTTGTTTGATCTCCATTTTTGGTGGCTACTCTACAGTATTTCTTAAACTCAACCTAGCGTTTTAAGGAGCAGTGATTGGTTCAAAATTTCCTGAGTAAATGCACTGTACAATTCAAGCTGAATAACACTAAGTACTGATAAGTCTACATTACATCCATGGTAAGTGTACAATTTAAATCACTGAAGAGAAAACATCTGGGGTACTAACAGACAGCACCCATACTATAAGCTGGCTGGTACAAACAGTACAGTTAACACTACTTGTAAAATGGGCACAAAAAGTTTAATTTTTGTGACTTCGAAACATTAACGATAATAAATGTTTTGAAAAGCAGGCACTTTTTATTTTCGAACTTCACGATCATTTCAATTGGTCTCCTCCAATTTTACACTGAAGTTTGAAAACAATCATCTTTATGGCTTGAAAATGACAAAGAAAATCAAATTCAAGTTGTCTATCCTATTGCCGATCCTCTATCCTAAAAGCTCTTCAACCCAGCAGCTGTTGTTTCTCTTCCGATGGACATGTACAGTTTGTAATGTTAGTACCAAGTGTCTGGGTTACAGTTTGGCAATTAGTTATTTTGATCGTTCATTAATACCCTTTCATTGTTGGTTCAGTTGTGCGTCAGACGTTCACGATCTCTTAGTTTTGACCATTTAAGATTAACATACATGAGGAAGACTCCGCATGTGTTACCGACTGTAATGAATTTTACGAACGAAGTCGATGCTCCCTGTTTACCGTAAAAACATGAGCCCACTTCACCAGAAATCCTGATCACCACTGACGTCAAAAAAACTAGATCTGTGTTTTCGAACACAAGTTAAGTTGCTTTTTGGCTGACATTTTTTATTGTTTTGCTTGTTTAATTATCCTGTTTGAAGTCTGCTTCATTCTCACTTTCAGACAATGCCAAATTTCAGTAATAAGAGAAGATGGTATGCGAAAAACAAAATCATGATTCATAAGTACACTTATTTAGTCGAGTTACTGTGTTCAACAGCATTTTAATGTCTTTATAATTTAAAGGATTCTTGAAGAAAATAAAAGATAGTAAAACAATGAAAAATTGCTACATGTAAATACAAGCAATTTTTTTTTCTGTCGTGATACACTGGGAAGTGTTACATTCTGTAGTTCTGATTTGAAATTTTTTTTTTTTTTGTTCAAATTTTATTGACAATTCACCTCCCTTTAAAGATGCATCATTACGGAATGGCATAAAGCCATACGAGGCCAACCTTGCAATTATTCACAAAAGATTGTAAGCTATGGTGACATCAATTTGTCCAACAAAAACTTGTGAATTTGCCTACTTGTATTGCACATCTCTTTCTTTTATTTGCAACTACAACAGTACCAATTAAGGAATTAATAAGCTTTTGATATTTTTGTAATGAGACAAATCCACTTCATAAATAACCTTGTTTGAATCACATGACTTCTGCAAAACACTCTTCTAGAGTGTTTCTTCTTCTTCTTTTTTTTTTTTTGTGAGGTTAATTTGCTACTGTGGTAACTACAGGGTATATGTGCTGCATCATTTGGTGTTTCATCAGGCTTGAAAGATCTACAGTGACATGCAAACGGCCACTTCAACCAAAGAGTTGCTACAGTATTTAACTTAAAATAGCTTCTCCAGCCAGGGCTGCTTCAAACTCAGAACGTGGGTACTGTGACGATCAAATGTTGTAACATCAAAATAACTCTTCGGAGCAGTATGCTTCAATAGACACAGTAAAACATTTTTGGACAGTGTAAACACTTCACAACATTTCTGAAGATCACTGGAAAAATACTGAAGTTGTTACGACACATAATGTACTGTATTACTTTAAAAACAGTTCATCCAATCCTCTTCTTCCATCACTGTTGCTGAATGAGGCAGTGAAAGTGGAAGGTGGGAGATGTGGGGAATTGCAATCAACCAACCGACTTTGAAATCATTCATTTTTTTTTCTCAAGGTTATTGTGAATTAATGGGACTTAGAAAATGATTGCAAATTTGAACAAGTTATGAAGATTCAGTGAGGAGTTTCTTTATTTTGAATGGTCCCCCCAAAATATGAACATTTATTAAGCAGTGTAGAAGAAACAGCCAGGGAGAAATCAAGTGCATTACTGACTTGAGATTGGTTAGGATGACCAGATCTCGGAAACCATGGCCATCTTTGGTACGTTTTGCCGTGCAACTGCAACCAGTTGATCTTGCTACATTTCTTACAGCAATACTGCCAAGTGAGCAATATGCATTACGGGTACCTTCTACAAAAGGTAGTCTCTATCACTAAAATTTAGATTGTTGCCAACTGTGAGTGACATCTAGATAAATTGTTCCCAAATATTGTAGGAGTGGAAAACTTTGTATACTTTTTCAGTGGAGTCTTCTTCCCAACATTTTTCAAAAACATCCTTTTTTTTTTTGCAAATGTCACATTCAGCGACTGACTTGAATGGATCTCAATTCTCCCACAAAATGAACAGAAACTGCAGTTTAGAATGTCAGATCAAGATTATACTGTATGAATTCTTTCATTCTCTAGCTTCCCAGTTTTCATATGTTTGTGCGTGTCAGGAGGCAGGACAATGACGTCATTTATGACTGGCAAGTATTTCCGTTAAGACACAGCAATCTCTGTCAACAAAACTAGTTTCAACTTTTAGCGCCCCTTAATATGTCACTGGGACATTAAAAAGGCATATTTGACTGATCATTAAAGGGGTTTTTAGATGCAAGAATAATTTTTCACTGCAGCCTTTTCGAACTCCATACAAGTATCTTGTGCCTCACTCAAGATATTGCACTGTTTGGAACAAGACCTCTGGTCTAGATAGATGTCTAGTTTTCTCAAGGTTAAAACAATGCCATGTGACAGTGATGGCTAATTAATGCGAGAAGTTTTTGTTTTCCTTTGCATTGAGGTCCTCATTTACAGTTGCAATTTGACAATAGCTAAAATGTAGGTTAGGTATATTGTTCTGCACCTTCAAATTGAGGTTACACCTCTTAAACCATTGTAATATTTATTGCCAGACAGCCATCGTTCAATAAAAAATACAAAGGATATTCCAGTAGTTGTTCCCGGGTGACATCACAAATTCCTCATTACCCATAGGCACCATTTTGAAATATTTTGTAAAACCAGAAAGCCAAGAGCAAGGCTGGAAAAAAGGTTCATTTCCCAGGAAGGGAGTAAAATTTTACATGATTCTTTCTGTATTTTCATATACAAAAAGTAACATTTCCCTCCAAATGCCCAAATTCCCCGGGAAGGAGCCTCCCAGCTTCCCCACTTTTTCCACCCATGGCCAAGAGACTATGTGATTCCTTGCCTTTATTATACTTGAATAACCAAATCCCCTCCTAAGATACTGTGCTCCAGAGAAATTAATTGTTCTAGTTCTGGTGTAAAGGTTTGAAATTGAAATTTCACAGAATTTTTCCTAAAATGCTCTTCCAAGTTTGTAATTTATTGCCAAGAATTCTGCAGCCAGCAAATTATATATTACACTTAAGGTTATATATTTGAAGTCAGTCGATTACAGGGTACGACTGACTCTTTCCCTGGCTGGACATACATGAAATACAAGGATTATCCAATCATCTCTCACAAGTCACGAGTAAAAAAATTCTAAAACTGACAAATCACTTCTTTCTAATTAATAAGCTGACATATTTCACAGGGTCAGTTGTTGGATAAAAATCTCTCTGGGATTGATAAAACCTGTCTCAGTGACCCTCAGAGGTCAATGGTCACTTATCAGGTAGAAAAATTCTGAATGGGAGGGATGGTATCTTAGTGAAGCAAGAAAACCAATTATTTGTCTTCCAGGAATTTTGCACTTGTAGATCTACCAAAATAGCTCAGTAAATAGTAATGGATTTATAACGAGAGGATGACAAAGGTATGTACTGCTTTTTGGTGTGCATTGCATCACAAGTCACAGAATTCAGTTGACCAAAAATTCTAACTGGATGTTATAAAACATGTCAAGTTGTGCTGGTCTTTGCCAGTTGGTTATACCAAATACTTGTATACCCACTAATACAGTAGTAGAGGAGAGTCGAGTACCTGCTGAGAGCTAACATTTGGTTCCTCCAAGAACCCCAAACAACCTATAATTAACACCAAAACCAAAGAGGTTATTCACTGCACTTCAACCCCACCTGTAAAGAGCAGGGTTACTTCCCCTTTGAAAGTGGTGTGTTCAAAAGCTTATCACTGTACAATCTCTGATGTCCCCATATGACATTTGACCTCAAAAAAAACCTCCTCAATCTTATTTGCTTAGAAGGAAGTACACACCCTCCAAGTGTAAAGTCTACGCAAAATGTGGTTCCTGAGATACTGCAAAGATTGGTTGTCTGTATTCTGCTGGTGACTGGTGACCTCAGATGACCTCTGAACTGCACCAAAAACAATCCAAGCTGAGACTTTTGCATGTCCTCTCTGCTCACCAACTTTAATCTGTCTTGCACCTTTTCTTCAAAAGTTAGAGCATTAAAGACCATACACAAGCTATCCACATTATGGCCTCTGAGGACCCCATATGACCTTTGACCTCCAAAATCACTACAATGTTATTTAATTCACAAATCATCATAATGTTTAAAGTGGAGTACATACCCTCCAAGTTTCAGGTTCATGCAACATGTAGTTCCTGAGATACCGAAAACTTACTTTGTCCGTATACTGGCTGCTGGTGACCTTAAATGACCTTTGACCCACAAAAAAAACAACAAAAAAAACAATCGCATCCAAGATCTTTGTATGTTCTACCGACACACCAACGTTCACCTACAGTATCTAGTACCTTCCCTTCAGAAACTGGAGTGCCAAAGAGATTATTGTTACACACGCACACAAGCTTGCACACACGTACTGTAGGCCCACGCAAAAACCGAACCAAAATCACCATCGCATAGAGTCCTTGCCTGCCTTCGGCAAGGAATAAAATATTCATAACTTTTGAGCCAAACATGCAATTGAGATATGGTTTTTATAAACAGAAAGAGAAAAACTTCCTATTTATTCATGAAATATCAATTTCCTTCAGTGATC
>VJOZ01083555.1:0-11562 GCA_009801055.1 Stichopus horrens | reverse complement strand
TATGCCTGGATTGAGAGAAATTAATGGAACCCTTAAAATCCTAGCACATAAGGATGGCACAATTTGAGGGATGCACTTGTCTGGTATTGAGCTGGACATCGCTGGTCACGGTGTAGAAGGTTATGCTGTGACAGGTGTTAAGAGTGATTTGTAAATAATCAAACCAGCTGAGTTTTGGGATTTCATTCTACTCAGTCAATGTACTTTTGTGGATCTGAATCAAAGTGATTGGGTCAAATTTCTGGAAGAGTTATGTAGAAGCTAAGTAGCCTTACAGAAATGTAACTATGGATAAGATGTAAACTGAAATGACACTAAGCCAGTCGCTGCAACTGTTGTCACGATACTGGAAACTCAACAAAACTCTGCAGTCGATGCAGTCGCAAACTAAACTTTTACTCGATGTTTCGGATCTTTTAATGATCTCGTCTATCTGATGGTTGGAATGTGTGAGATGAAGAATCAGAAGCAGGGTGTGAATTAAGAGAAGGATTCATGAATAACATTTTTGACTTGGTTGTAATTTTGAAATTATGTTTTCATCGTATGTGTGTCAGATTTGTTAATATTAAGAAGATTTTGTCCATCAACAGTCTCTTAAATTGTGACAATTTACTTTTCCTTAGGACCTCATTCTTTGGAAAACCAACAGAACCTTTACACGTAAGAAGTATGGTAAGTAACTGCAATGTTTTACTGCTCTATGTATTGGTTTTCTTTGTTAGCATTCCTTTGTTGACACTTGAAAGAGAGGAAGAATTTGTTGGTTGTGCCAATTTACAATATTCCTGTTTCATGTCACCACCCAGCTGGCAAAGTTTAGTCTTCTATGACAAGATCTGACCTCTCACCTTCAATGCTGGCAATCATACTGTTACTGGCCAGTTGGGTCATCCAACTGGTATCTAGAAACACAAAAAGAATTCTACTTTAAGAAGCATTCACCGTTTTGAGTTTCTTTGATTTTTTTGTGTGTAGTGCCTCAATGGAAATCCAGTTAGAGTTCAAAGGTCACCGGCATCATGTTACCTTGATGTTCAAAAAAGCTCAATATTATTGTTGGTGTCATGTTCAACAGATATTTGATAAATGACTCCAATCTTTCAACTATTACGAAAATGTACACCACATAATGTTCAATGGAGACTGACTTGCACTCATGTTTTCAAATATCGCTGCTTTTACGTTGGGAAGGAGTTGTTACTTCACTAGTTCCTTAAAGTAACTCTTACAAGAGATTGCTTTCCACCATAACTCAAAGCAGCTCGTATTTCTTTTTAAATGCTTCCTTTGTCAGGGGTAAATATAGTCATATGTCTTTGGTATGAAGTCAGTCACAGTTGGACAGAGACAGAGTAAGGTATTGAGGTTGCTTGTAGTTTGCTATCAACAAAGTCTCACTCTGCGATAAATCTGCCATATGCCAGTCAAGAAGGGTGCTCACTTGAAATAAATCTATTAATTTCTGTTTCAACTTTATGTGAAGCCCAACATATAGGAATGTTGAGAACAGTTGAGATGGATGGAAGTGCTCCCGATTTACGTGTCAAGTATTTTTCTCAAAAACAAATGCAGCGGAAACACAAGATGTGCTGCACGTGCAAGGAAGAGACCGATGCCAGTCAATTTTGTTAGATTTCCCCTTCAACTTGTCTTCCCTCCCTCATCATTACCATATTTCTCCAAGGGTGAGAGATGGAAAGGAAATAAAAAGATGTCTCTCTAGGATTGCCTTTGCTACGTGGTTGTTGTTTAAAAGTAGCAAGTACTTGGTTCAGTGCATGAAGTTAATTCCCAGATCAAAGTGATACCTACTGTGTTGCCATTCACCGTATTTCAAAGAAAAAGGAGCTTACTTACGAGTAGCTTGTAATGATGTGGATTATGTTTTAGGATGAATGTAGCATATCAATATTTAAGGTGCATGCATTCCTCCAAAGACCGTTGACTTAAGACATGACTGTCGATGTCATGTGAAATAACCGTTCAATGTTGTCTCTTTAGACTGGCACGTAGCATTTTCCTTTCTCAGGCCTCAAGTGGGCTTAAATTCCCTTATTTGCATATTTTCGTCTCCACAGGAATGGGGCCCCGAGGGATACAGCTTATGGCTTACAACAGAACCCAAAGAAAACGTAGCTAGCGACCAAAGCGAGGCGGCAGACAGAGACACGACAGGCAAGGTGTTGCTGCTGCCGTTTGTGAAGAGTGCCCTTACAACAAACCCTGTCTTGGTAAGTTTGAGTTTAATGAGATTGATATTTACCTGTTTCTGAGCAGGAAAGTGTAGTGTTGCACTCGCAGGCATATGCAGGTGTGTGTCTACACCATCTCAGTCTGTTGCCATAGTTCCTTTTGATGGTTTTATACAAAAAATAAAATGAGAGTCAGCATTGAACATGGAGCTGGAAAACTGGATTGTGCAAGATGATAGGGGGGGCAGGTTTTGGTGGTGGAGGGGGTACAAAAGCAACCATTTACTGATGGAATATAGCTTTAGTTTTCATTTCACCAATAGTGCCAAACCCTGAAATTTTGTAAACAGGGTAAACTCAAAAGTGTTTCGAATTAACATCAGAGTTTGATTAAAACTACAACATATTGATTTCTTGGCTGTTACTTTGTTTTTTTTTCTTTAACTTAAGCTGAGCTCTAATCGTATTGAAGATCTGCAGACATCCAGGGACTGAAAATCTTGTCTTTATGGAAGCCAAACTCAGTAATAGAGTATATCTGATTGAAGGATCCCATTGTTTTTTTTTCTGTAGCTTTCGTACGATGAATATCGAGGGTTTTTTTTTTCCAGTATGAGGAAAGTTCTAAGGAGAGTATTATGAGTTGGTTTGTGCAGAAAAACTTGTAGGAAATGATATTAATACTTCAGAGTGCCCTTTCAAGCTATCTGTGTATGTGTGATCATATTCAGGTAGACAAACTGGAAGGGTTACATCTGGTTGTGGACTTGAGAATCTTGGGAGAATAGCTGGTCAGTGTTTGGTTATGCTCTATATATGTTCTGTCCTTATAAGTAAAGTGTCAGTGATAAGCTATGTAAGAGTTTAATCCATGTAGAACTGTAAGAATCAAATTTTAAGCACTTCAGCAGATTCTAATGGATTTCTGGTTTATTCTCCCTATTGCAGACCAACCATGAACATTTATTCCTCCAAGGTGAAGACAGATTATACCTCAACTCCGGAGATGCCCTTGTCAAGTGCAGTGCTCAAGACGAGGCAGATGGTAAAAGCCCAGTCAGGCATCATGTCACCCCAAGCTCTCTGTGTAAGTTCTTTCATTGTTTTTTTTTGTTTTTTTTTGTTTCTTATTTTTGCATGGTTACTGGGAAACTCGCTGCTTTTGATCAGTTTATACTTTGTATTGTGTGCAACATTACCCTGTTCATGTCACTGAATATCATTGCACCTAGCCTTACCTAAAATTCATGAACCATGCAAGTTGCCATAATTTTCAGACGGTTGTTAAATCAATATGCCTTCTTTATTGTAATAAACCTAACTACAGTGTATATTGCTGAATCTTGTGGAAAAAGTGTTTTTAATTCCATTGTTTTTTCCCTAAAGAGGGTAGGAGGAGAAAAATAAGATGGTAAGAAATTTTTGCAGACATGTAAAAAGGGCAGGAGAGTTGTCCAAAATATTAGAAGTTGGTCAACCATCAATCAGACGATAAGTATGATAAGAAACTTGCCCTGAAGTAGCTGATATCTGTGACTTTGCACTCCATTACATGCTTTATTATATCTTCAGGTTCCTTTGGTGACAATAATTCAACCTTGATGGGGAGCAAGCATTGGTCTATCATACAGATACCACACAGCTACTTGACCAGCAACTGGCCGTTAAAGGTACGTAATTCAAGGAGATCCTCGTACACAGGGGATAAAAATAGTAAGATCGGGCTTTTTACCGTCATCCAGTAAAGAGATTCGGTTATCTGCAGTGAAGGATATTAAAGTAAAATATGCTGATGAAAAACAAACATCATAAAAGACAACCAAGACTAATCAGCCAATGAGAAATATCCCAAGTTAACGTAAGATGCCAAAGTGACTATCTTTAACTGCCGTTTGGGGTAAAAAGGTAATCAGGGAGTGATGAGGACAACTTTTTGAGGGTAAGATGCTGGATTTTTGTTCGAAAGTGCAGTTTGCCATCAACCAAGCACACAGAATCCAATGCATGCCTGTTATTCTTGATTAAAGAGAAAGGGGGAGGGGGAACAAAATTGTGACTCATGGATGTTGATTTTGACATGAAAATTTAGTTATCTAGCTATCAGCTAGATATCAGTCATGTTTCAACAGTAGCTTGGTCTTCAAAATCAAAATTCTGTGAGTAAATTTCTAAATAAAATAAACGCTTTGTTTTGAATTATGTGATTCCCTACCTTAAAAAATTAGTGATATGCAAAGGAGAAACCACTATTGCCATTTATGGTGATAAACATTTGGAAGAAAAAAAATGGAAAAGAATTTGGCATTTTGACTTCACAGAAATCTTGTCTCCCACCCATCACTTCACCTTAATCAAAATTCTTCATCTTTAATTTCTATTTGTCAGTTTTCTGCGGTGGACAAGTCAGGCCATTGCTTAGCTGTTGCAGGTCAGTACGGATTCGCCCATTGTGCCTTGTTTACAAAGAGGTGGAAACTCTTTGGAAACGTCACACAGGAGAAGGATATGTCGGTAACTGGGGGACTGGCCTGGTGGAGGGACTTCGTCATATGCGCCTGCCGCAACCACTACGAAAACAGGGATGAGGTTCGTCTGAAAGTTAAGCTCAGTAGGCAGAGTATCTTGTGTGATATCAACGAGGGAGCATCTTGAAATGAATTTCATTGTTGTAACTATGAGTGACTTGTGATGTCAAAATGTGAATTAAGATGATGTAGATTGATCTGCATGAATATGGAACCGATTTGTCAGTGGAGCAAGTGGATTGCATGAATGGAAAATAATAACCTGATGGAGTTGATTTAGATCATAAAACAGAGAGCCATACTGTTTTACAAAATATATTCATCGATATTGTAAATGATAATCCTCAAGTCTCTTTGAAGTTGCCTATTGTGAAAAAGCATCGGAGAGAAATTACGGTTCGATGATATCAAATCTTTTCCTCACAAATTCTATAATTTTTAATCCAATAGTTTTCATTGTTCATATGCTTTGCTCTCTCTTATCTTTTGTTTTCATGACCATTTCACAGATAAGGTTGTACCCCAGGTTATCGAATCTGGACAATGCGTTTGCTTTCATCCTCAAAGTGCCGTATCCGGTGCTCCTCCTCAACGTGTTCAAGGACTACCTCATAACCTACTGCTCCGACTGCCACATCTCCATCTTCAAGATCGAGAGGCGGGACTCAGCCGCAAGTGAGTACCTGGACAGTTTGGCATGCCTGAGTGGGCTTTTCTATACAGAGGGTGCCCGCAGCAGAAGCAGTAGCAGTGGCAGCAGGGTCAAGGGTCATGTAGATGCAGGTATGATGAAACTACATTTGTGAGTAGAGGAGGGCACAGAGGTGGCAACTCATCCTTTTCTGTGATGTGGAAGTGAAGCTAACCCATCTCGCTCAAATTAACCACATCCCTCGACGGAGAAACCGGCAATACTCATCAAATCCTTGGTTTCTCTCTTTTTCTGAAAGGTTTGATTGGGGTTATATTAATTGCCTTTGAGCAAGAAGCCTTCGTTTCCTGACATTTCCTCAAAAATGAACTTGCTATCGGTTTGGAACCAAACAACCTCTGATATGAAGATATCTGTCTTTATTTCAATCTTGCTTTTGTCTCAGACCATTTTCTTTGTTGTGATTTCACTGTTTTAATTATTCCTTATACATTCTGACTTCATGACTTCTTGACTTCTTTTTTTTTTTGGTTGTTGTTGCTTAGTGCCATTTGGAATGATGGAGTGTAGTTAATGTGTGTAGGGGAGAAGGTGTGTTTGTTTGTGTGTAGAGGAGGAGACTAAAAAATTGTCTAGGAAAATGCTAGGATTTTGATGGTTGTAGTGCAGTATGTATTATTCGCATATTATGGCAATAATTTCTTCGTCTTCAGGCTGCTATCTCCATCTTGAAGATCAGAAGGTGATGGTGGACTTTCATTCGCTTAGTCTAGAAATTTAAAGAGCATCATATTTTCAGTGGTGAAAGTTAGTTAGAACATGTATAACGTTTGAAATCTCAAAAAGATAAAAAGCACCTTACACTCACAATGACCTCTAACTAGGATTCTTGTACTTACTATTACACATTAGTGCGCTCACTGTATCGTGAGAATTTTTGAGCGATCAAAAGGAAATACAATTGAATCCAGCTTCTCTCAGGACTCCTCGCTCTGATTGGCCCCAGCCTACATTTGAAAAATATAAGTTTGCAAACAGGACATTCAAAAATATACATTCCGTATGTAGGAGCATCTTTTGAGCAAGTAATAATGAAAATAAGAAACTCTGATTTCTGTTCTCATCTTCTAGTCATTGTTACCTGCGTCACATATTCGACTGAGATGAAGAAGTGTCAAAATGATTATCCTTGTCTTTTTGTACCCTTATCTAGCATTCTTGTAATACATTCCAACTTACATTGCAACTCTGAAGAATTAGGAATTTCACCCCGTCTTTTTTGAGAGGAGGAGTTGGCAAGTGTGAAGGAAAAGCTATAGAGTTGCAAGAATCTTTGGACGTAATGTTAAAAGTTGTTTGCGCTCTACGAAGTAAAACAAGTACCTTGCACAGCTCATGCAAGAGGTTTGGAAACATTTCAAAAGTGTAAAATGAGGTCAAAGGTCATTACAGTTATTATCAAATCTTAAGTGCAAGTCTTTGGAAATGGTGCTTTTGCAAGGAAATGTGATATTAGTTGCTAAAAAGTTGTACCACATCCCGGATATCATTATATCTCACAGAGCTGCAGCTCACCACTTAACACAGAGATTAAATAATAGAATGTTTTCTCGTGGGCATTTGTGTTGTGCAACATATGGTGGTTGATATGTGTAGTTACTCTTTCTAGCTGCTTGCATTCCCAACCTTGATCAAATTTGCATGAGCTTTTGCCTTGATTATCTGCAGCAATCATTCAATGAAACAAATAGAAAGTAGGTCAAAGGTGAACAGGTGCTATGCTCATTGGACATCATAGGTATGATTGCAGATTTTGATTTTCAGGGAGGTGCAAAAATATCTTCCACAATTAAATACCAACTGATGTATGAAATCATAGAAGTTTCTATTATAAATTGACTACCTTTGTTCAAAATGACCTTCACCAAATACAGGTGAACTTTCTTTTATTTTTAACTTTTTAAGTACTGAATGCAGTCTACTTGCACAGCAAATTTGAGATCTCTCTAAGCTTCCATTCTTTGAATTAATTTGATAATTAAAGGATTATTTCAAAATATTACTCCTCCTGACCTTTATCATATCATCCAAACCAAATGTGTGATGTTTGTTGAGAAAAAAAAAACAAAAGCATTGAATAAATGGTAGATCACAGATACTGAATTAGGGACTGTGTTGGACTTAATCTGATTTTGTTCACAACATTTAATAAGAGACAGCCATAAGTAATAGAGTAAGTAGCTAAAAAAAAAATAGAATAAAACAAAAAAAAATGGAAGTAAAAGAAAAGAAACTCTCCTGACGTAGAGGGTACAAGTTTTTGAAAATGATTACATCACATTTAGAGTCTAAGGAGGAGAGGATCACTGATGAAAAAAAGAAAAAAAAACAGACAAACAAAAAAACAAAAACTGAAAGGGCACTGAACTGCTACAATAGAGGGGGTAGATTATCAGATATCATGAATGGGTAGTTAACAGTGCTCTGAACATCCTCCACAAATAATGCTAAATTAACAGTAAGTGGGGTGTCTGTTTCAAATGCTTATCTACTTTTGTAAAGTTACCATTTGCTCTGATCATCTGTACCGTACCGTGCCCTCCACGTTCTTTCTACACAACATTCAGACACTTCCTATATATCCTTCCACACTCCATCCAACTTCTCACTCAAACTTGCCCTTCTGTACCCCTCCACGATACCTCCCAGCAATTTCACATCTTTCTACACCAAGTTCCACATAATTCCCTACCAATCTCTTTTCTATTCCTTCTGGAAGTCATTCATGCTCTTTACATGCTCCTGCCACTCTTCCTTCCCTTGCCCCACCGTACCCCCATGTCGTCAACACATCACTGTCACACCTCTTCCACATTTTTGCCTTCTCACGACTTCACATTCCCTTCACACTCCTGTCCACATTCTCTCCACACCATTTTTTTTTTTAAACAGACTCACCAAAAATGCTTACCCAAGGTGACTGTGTTCTGTGTTATTTGTAGTTGTTTATATGCTGACTTTCAATTTGTAGCCCAAATGTTGCCTCACTTTTAATGTTGGACTGTAGCTCCAAGAGAAAAGTAAATTGTGTCAGTAGTTTCGAAACTTTAATATTAGGGGTTAATGGTAGCACAACAACATGGCATAGTTTGTGAGTTGGTTAAAGAACTAGAATATTTGAGACCGGTTTTGCATTTCACCACAAGATCCCTTTCAGGAGGTGACTTCATTGATACTTGTGTCGCATTCTTTATGTTACCCTTAAATCACCTTGAGTAGCGACATCATTGATTGTTTCACTCACCACAAACTTAGCACAAGTGTTCTTGTTGACGCAGGTTCCAAATTCTGTCTCTCTCTAAAGCCACTTTTTTTCCAGTTAGGTTAAACATTACTACCATTGTCACTCTTTATACTAAGATAAATTACTGCAGAATAATTAGTGGATACCAGTGTTATGTCTCATCTTCTCTAAAGTCACTTTTAACCATCAACATCATTGTTCCAACCATAATTCAATTCATTTATACCAATGTCACTCTGTGTATCTCTAAAACTACCTCCAACCAATGACTGACGTACACTTATCACAACTGTGCTTTTTATACCTGTTTGCTGTTTTCTGTTTCTATGAAACTACTTTATCCAGTGACTTCATTGATAAGATACCACTATTACCCAAGATATTAAAAGAACCTATATTGAACTACAACTTCAGTAACGGATGTATTCTAAACTGTGTTGGATTACAACTTCCTTATTTCAATTCTTTACAGCTCCCGTCGCTAACTTGGTGAGGATTCAGGGCTTATCTCTGGCCAACTTTGTCCCCAGCCCCAGCTGTATGGTGTCATTGATGCTCACGTCACTCAGATCGGAGACCGGTTAGTTTTGCCTTTCTGTCGCATACTGTTCAATACTTCATAATCTGTTTCACTCATAACCACAAAGCTTTTTCTTTGGTTTCAGTCACAGTTACCTGCCAGAAGGAAGCATGCTGCCAACCCCACCTCTGTAATACATAATGTTATAAAAGTAACACTTGTAAGCAATATTGACAAATATTAATGGTCATGTGATTTGCATCAAAAAAGAGTTAGCTTAATCCAGAAGTTGCAGAGTGAAAAGCTGAATGACAGTCTGTTGAAATTATATGACTGTTTTTGAGATGTGACCCGTCACATTTTGATGAAAATGCAAAACAGATGACGTAGAGTGTTGCACAGTGTCAGTATTTCTTTTGTAACTCTTTAAATATTACAGTATCTCTTAAGTTCTTAACCGGTAAGTGGTATCAACACTTTTGTAGAAGAAAATATATGCTTCCAAAATAAAACCATCAGGACATATAAGATCCTCAATTGTCCTTGTAATAAAGGTTAAGTTGACAAAGGATTAACATAAGACATATCGTAGGAGTCCATCTCATGACATCACAAATTTGCATAGGTAGCCAACGTTTACTCGTGATGCAGGCATGAGACAGAATTTTGCCTGCAAAGTTGCCAATATTTGATGGGTTTTGATGAAATTTGTGGCTACTTCCAATACTTTTAATGGTCAGTACACCCAGCACTTCAAAATGTCACTTAAGGGCTGTCTTGTTTCTACTGTTAATTTTATGAGTTAACAAACCAGTCTTGCTCACCTCCTATTCTTTCCGATGTTAACTGCCAAAGTGGTTAATCTTTTTTGAAATACCATCCAAACTTGAACAATATTGTCGCTTTACCTGGTTGTGTTGGTTTTGTACACTCAATATGTTGTCAGCATGTAGCAAAGGTACACTTCTTGCTTAAATCCAACATCAGTGTTAAATATACCCCGGGGTATCAGAAATGTTCTACGTTATAACAGGGTCATTTCATGTAACTTGGTGGCAGTGGATGCCTCATTTTAGCAATTAAAATTCTGAGAATGCAGGCAAACAGAAACCATTTGGGCGGTTTTTTATAGGTTCTGGCGGTTTGCCCGAACAAATTTGTGTGAAGAAAACAAATTATTTGTGACAGAGATTTTAGCCAATCAGCAATTGTTATTAGGGTTACATTTAGGGTTACATTCAGGGTTACATTTAGGGTTACTGGGGAGGTTCCTGTGAACAATGGGACTTTATCACATGTTATCCCCATCCTGTTCATGTGAATGGTCTCGACCCTTGTAAAATGTTTGACTGGTCAGAAGTAAGTTTATCTATCTCTCGGATTCCCCCGTACGCATACTGAATATGAAGGGAACCCAGACAGGGCTTTACTCTCAATCTCCCCAACGACACCTCCTATCATGTTCATACTTTTAACCAAACATCGTATAAGTTGGCAAAGTATTATAATCAAGATACAGTCCAGAAAGAGCCATCATATCTGTTTTTGTGATTTCTTCTTCAATTTCACTAAGGACACACCAAACCTTGTCTACCTGGTGTATGATAATCCACCAATTATTTGTTATTCAGCTCTAGTGTTCGATTATAGGGCATAGTCATTTCGATATTGCAGTCCTTCTTTGTCGTGGAAAAAGATCAAAGTTGATATGGAATTTTAAATGTAAGCAAACATGTGTACAGGATACATCGGGAAAATTATGTGAACTGTTAAGTATCCATTGTCAGTGGATAGTTAGTCGCCAACAATTTTTGCATCATTAACCACCTAACTATGTACGCCCTGCATATTTCTGATGTCCTCTCACATTCTGCATAATAGGAGTGTGCTCATTTTGTAATACATGCACCAAACAAAACACTCAGCCAATCAGTGATACACCTTTGTATAAAGGTCGTTCACTGTGTACAGCGAACGTACCAGCCCTTTTATCTGTTAGCTAATCCTCCATGATGGTTGTATATGCCCCCCTATTCCAAAGTTAGCAGAATTGTTGATTTAAAGAAGCCTTGCAGAGTTAATTTGATTTGGATTTTGAGTCATATAGTGACACAGAAAATTTGAAATATGAAGGGTTTTTGCATGAGTCCGGTAATTTAGAGAAAAGCCCCTACATATCCTACAAATTAGGGTGGAGAGTTAACTTGGGTGGTTACACTGTCCATCTGGCAATCTGTGGGTCCTCGCATCAATTCCTGTCAGAACCACTTGGAAAATTTCCTGGGGATTTAAATGTGACTTGTTCAATAAAGCTGTTCTCTGTGGTGCTGAGGAGGTTATTTGTGTTGTTCACATTCGAATACAAC
>VJOZ01083537.1:3709-14606 GCA_009801055.1 Stichopus horrens | reverse complement strand
ATGATGATGATGATGATGTGGATGAGTATGATGATGTGATGATGTGTAAGAGAGATCATTTCGTCAGTGGTTGCAGTTATTTCTACAAAAACAGGTATCAAATTCAAAATATGTCAAAGAAATAATAATAATAATTTATATGGGAACAGGAACTTCATAGTGTTACAGTCATTGGAATGAGGCAATATGCATGACATTCGTAGATCAATAGGTGCTATAATCAGACACATATGAGCATCCAAACCAGAGCTGTATCTCAGTCACAAATTGTTTTTGACCTCTGTGTTAAAAGTGATGCCATGTACTTATATCATAGTGCTCTTTCTGTAATGACTCTTGTCGTTCATTTATATGAGTCTGAAAATTTTCCTCTCGCTACCAGACTTTATGTGAATTCAGCAGGGGATCGTTTGCTCACATGAGCAGATGAAACCAGAGAGAAATCTATAGTCTTGACCCTTTCCTTTTTGGAATGAAAAATGTGGAAGAGAAAGTTCTGAGCGGAAGTTGCAACCACAAGTAGAATCATGTTACTCGCTCAGGCCTACAGTTACACACACATCTGCATACAGTATATGTACATGACTACTGTAGGTAAACGGTATGCTTGGTTTTGGTTTAATATTTTCTCCTTGTATAGTTGTATACCGTGATAAGCAGATGGTGTCAGTATTCCCAACAGATTTTCGAGAAAACCGTCGGCCATGCGTGAACTGTGTACAATATCACAAAGATTGCTCTCACTAAATTCCATTTGCGTGGTCGTTTTTCGGGTGAGAATTTGGCAAAATCATTGTTTTATCGATAGGGATCCTGATGTAGAACTTTGTGTTGTTTGAAGTTGCCTTTTGTTCAGGATTATTTTTAGGTTTGTTTAGGATTATTTTTAGGCCGTTGGTCACTATTTCAGGGGGGCGACAATTACCCCTAAAAGCCCTTATGGGAACACTGGGTGTAAGAAGCTATAGTGAATCTGAAATATTGATTCAAGTCTGTGCCTATCAAATGTTCACTGCAGGTTCTTTTTTAAAGTTGCTGTGACCTCCTTTCAAACTACACCTGGTGCCTATGGAGTGCCAAATGTGCATTTACTTTGCCAACAGTAGATTGCTTCCATTTTCCTTGCATTAATAAGTTCACAGCATGTTTGATGGATGAGTTTTTTGATTCATGTCTGTTGCTTTTTCCAAACAAAATGATTTATAAGTGGGAAAAACCACAGAACTTCAAGACATTGTGTTAAATGATGGACCTCTTTAACAGCAATTTTAAAGTAATCAATCTCCTTTGAAGGTTGCCCCATTAGATTCTGTTAAGTTGATCCACATTATTTTTTTTTGAGTCCTAAAACTTGCTCTACTTGAAAAGAAATATTGTGTAGAAGAAATGCACTTCCTTTTGGTTATTCTGCTCGATGCAAATGTCTTGAGTTATGGTATAATGATGACATTCTGTGATTGAAGATCATCCTATCCCCTTTGGCTGGTGAATTGTCGGAAAGAATGGATCGATTATCAGGATGGCTTCACTCTACATAGGTCTTTTGCTACATGAAGGAAAGAAAAGAGGAAAGCCATTTGGGAACCCTAAATGCTTTAGTTTTGCAGGGTACACTGTGCCCCCCAAATGATTTATTTTCCATCGTAAAATATTTTTCCGGTCGGAACAGGATGCCCGTACTCCACAGAAGGACATATCTACACAATGTGCTGTTAGGTTTTCCTGGCTGAAATCTGCCTAGATCGTTGTTTATATGTGCACACACACAGACAGACATGCAGACAGCATTTGCGTGAAATTCATGCAAATGGAGTCATCTGCTCGAAATGACATTTGAAGATAAACTGTTAGAAAGTAAAGAATTTATACAGAGAGTGATGATGTATAGGCGAGCTAGTGTTTCTCGCTTGTGAATCTGAAACCAAACCAAGTACGCTCTCTGGCTTTCAATGCAGCTTGGTTGTCACGACCAAAATGGCACTGTTTTTGATAAAAAAAAAGAAAGATGCTTTTGGTGTCAATTAAGATCACCTTGAGAAGTAATTTACTGTATGTGTTCTTGAATGGTTT
Organism: Stichopus horrens; assembly: GCA_009801055.1. Taxonomy (NCBI): domain Eukaryota; kingdom Metazoa; phylum Echinodermata; class Holothuroidea; order Aspidochirotida; family Stichopodidae; genus Stichopus; species Stichopus horrens. Next base: position 12,536 of record VJOZ01083537.1, on the reverse strand, counting down.
ATCGAAGCTAATGAGCCATGATTTCAAGAGCATCACTTTAACCGCACTGCAAGCAGTTGATCTTAAAGATATTTAACAGACGACAGAAATATTAACAGCATTTTTCCTGTTCTCTTTGAAAGTGGGTCTTTCAACTGACCCCAAGCTTTAAAGTTCAGAAATAACCAGGAGGAATTTCGAACATATTCCTTTTTTCATAATTTTCTTGATAATGTCAATGTCACAAGAGGATCTGCTTTGACAAGTGGATTCTCGTCATGTTTTGCCCCGAAGTGTAAGAGAAAGGATGCATTTGGAATGTATGTACACACAGGTGTTTGTCTGATGCATGTCGATGGCATATGAGTTCGCTGCATGTGTACGTACTGTTTGCCCAGAAGTAAAGCAAAGTATTAATACATTCATTGTTCACGCGGTGCACAGTCGTGCTACTGTACGTGTATGCTGAACTGATGCAGCATTGTAGTGTGGGAAAAAAAGCCATGTCTGTTTCAAGTCTGCAATTGTAACCTACCAAATGGAACATTTCTGTTGAGATACAGTATATGGTCTCCTTCAACAAAGAGATAAAATTCTCATAATTTGTAGCGGAATGTCAAAACCCCTTTCAGTCATGGCCAGTGCCTGAGTCTAATCCTGGATACCAACTTTCTTCATTGCACAGCTATATATGTGACAGGGCCAGCTATATATGTGACAGGGTCGGCTATATATGTGACAGGGTCGGCTATATATGTGACAGGGTCAGCTATATATGTGACAGTTCTCTTCATTCCAATATATTCACCTTGGTCAATATTTAAGCATAACCTTGATCTATTTTTACTGATTCATGATAGCATAATCGTTGAGAATTTTTGTTATTTGATTCTTTTCAAGCTGTCAACCTTTTTATTGGTTTAAGGTTCTTAAACTCTCGAAGCTCCTTAAAAGTATACTTAACAGCTTTTAGTGAGTCTCCTACATACCTCTTTCTTTGTGTGTACTGTAACAGCAGACTTTTAGGCCATTTGAGTGTGAAACATGCACACCGACCGTCTAACGTTCATTGGCATGGTAGTGCACGGCACATTATTGTGCAACAAGTACCAAAAGGTAATCGATATGGATGGCCATCGCTTTGCAGAAATGTTGCTTGGATTGAGGAGGCCATTGTTGGTTTTGAATGCAGGGCATTCTTGTACATTGTTTCATTTAGCCAGTGGGTGAGCAGCTAGTACACACGTGCATTGAAAAGTCAAAGCAGTTTTTCAGCGATTCATTCCCCTCGTGCTCGTCAGGAATGGTTTAATTTGATGTAGATCTGTCCTCCTTTTAGGTTCTACCTTTTCCTTTGTACGTACGACGACGTACACATCTTATTCGTTCCCGAGGGTGGTAACAGTGTGTGTGTCTACAGTTGCAATACGTTTGCACAAGTTTAGCGCCAGCTGCTTCTTCCATCGATTAATTTGTTAGCTTTGCAAACTGGTCAATGAACGTGGAAAAAAAGGAAAGAAATGTTGGTGTAGGATTTCACTCCCAAAACATCCGGAGAGATGCAGAAAAAGCTTTTTTATCTCAGAGGTAGTAGAGCTTCGTGCGCCGGGGTCTTCTGACGTCCTCCTCGGGGTGTCCGGGAGCTCTCTGTTACATAAAAATTTCAAGTTCATTGGCCAGAGCAGAAGTTGCCTTTGGTGAAAATGGAAATGTTTTCTTGCCCACACAGCAGCTTGTCTGAAATTTCCTTAACAGTATGACTGGAAGGTGCTGAGTTTTTTAGTTTTTTTCCTATATTTAATGCAGATGTTTTCAAATGCTTTAGCCTCGTGTCTATGGTTAGTCTGCCTCAATGTCAAACTGTTTGCAGTACTGTAAGTTGCATTTAACTTGCAGTAAGCTTGTATTAATTCAGTCACTGAATAAGGGTTTTTGCCCTAAAAAGCAGGACCTAGAGGGACCAAAACTTTCCCACTGGACCTGCAATTAATTTAGGATACATTTTTCCAAAATTTGGCCTTGAGTCAATCAAACCAGTATTTCACTGAAAGGTAAAAGGTTTTGTGAATAAAAGTGAATAATTTTTCACAGCAGGCATTTCAAATCCTCCACTTACATGTTGTTCATAAGTCAAGATACATGCCGTTATTTGTACGTTAAAATGGGATTGACTTCAACCTCAGTCTTCGTTTGTTCTACTGAGGTTCAACTTCTTGCAAATTGTCATGCCCTTAGGGCAGTTTTATCATCCCATACTGTGATAATCCACATGGTCAATTCAACATCNNGGTATTAGGTGTCATGTCCATCGTAATACATGGGTAATCAGGCATGAAAGAGGGTCTGTTTCTTTTAGCTTTTTTTAGCACGATGATGACGTCATGCATTACTGTTTGAGGAAAGACTTCTCCAAGAAAGATTCCAATTTGCCGCAAGGCCACAAAATGCCATGTAGCATTGGCAAATTACTTCAATTTATGTAATACATTAATGTGATTCAATAAATGTACAGTAAAACCTACTGTATGACATGGGAGCAAGAAGCAGTGTAAAAATGTTGGAGAAAGATGGAATCATGGTCTACCCAAAATGACATACTTACTGTACCACCTCCAGCTGGACAAATACATGCACGTGGGTTTAAGTAGCTCATTAAAACCCCATGTAATTCCTACTATAGATCTGGGAGTCAATATTCTTTTTAAGCAATGTACCTGAAGACAACTTGCCTGGCTTCCGAAAGAAGACAGTACTCTAGGTTGCACATGTTACAGTGTGTTGCATTCACTCTTCAGTAGCCATATTGCTGCATATGCAGACATTTTCCCTGCCTACTTCACCTGTGAGAAGGGGGTGGGGAGGGGGGTGATAATCTGTCCATTGTATCTGTTTCAACCATAAGTCAATGCACTATACACCACCCATTCTGTTGTTACATCTTTTGTTTATGTGCATACTTGCGAGGTCACGTTAATGATCATTCACTTTTCTGAACACCATTGATAGATCTTTATCATTCAGTGTTCACTTTAGGGAGCTAGTGATTCTGTATCATGTCAACATTTCATTTTGACAACCCCTCAGCAAAAACATCCGTACATCCTGACTGATAAATTGTGTAAACTTCTCAGTTCTTTTCTGTGCCCCTGTGCCTGTGGCCTATATTCTACCTCTGCTGTGTCTCTCATCTCCACATGTTACAGTGCAGCTTAGGACTTCTTCTGCTTTGTTAGAACTTTCCCGTAACAGTGCTTGCGAGATGCAGAGCGCTCCAGGGGTACTGCACCCTTGACCCTTTGCTGGGATTTTGCCCTGGACCCTACCAGGGGCCCTGCTGAGAGCTTCTCGACCCCTGAAAAAGTGACTGAACCAGACCAAAGTACAGTATTTGTACTTTGAAACACTAAAAGAATTTTTTACGTTGTACATTTTAGTGTTGGACATATTCTGAAGAAAACTTTGAATTTTAGCTGTTTTTCAGTCAAATGAGATAAGATTTTGCCAGTATTTGTTGAGCCAGTGTTAATTTTTAATCATTTCAATATGCATAGTTCTTAACACATAATATATGTATGAGTCATGTAGAACTGAGAGGAATCAGGAGTAATAGAGAGTTAAGTAAATTTAATATCAATCTTACACGACCAGAATACTTGTATTAGTGAATCAGTTTATTGTCTTTTCCATGTCTGAGAATTTTGTTCCACTTCAGTTCTAATGCAATGTTTTCACCAGATTTAATATAAGCCTTTAGAACCAGTACAATTCCATCTGGTACATACATTCCATTCATCATCCTATGACATATTGCTTTGTTTTGTTTTTCCCCCAAGGATAAACAAATACCTCTTGCAATGAGCTAAAGTAAGGCTACTCCTGCCCATAATGTACAATATGGTATATTTACATACCCGGGACATTTTTAACATCCTGTTTGGAAGTCAAAAGTACAACAGTACACTTGACCTGTATTAAACATTTTTACCAACTGCTTCAGGACTGTGGTTACATGTCCCTCAAGTGAATGAACCATACAGTTTCATGTGATTATAAAAAAAAAAACGGTATCACAATATTGTTTTAGAACCGATGATTGCTATCAGTCTCATCCAAATTGATTTTCCATGTTCCCAATATTTCCATGACCGAAATTTGCTCTTTTCTTCTCCTCTCACTTCCGTTTTCTGTGTGACATCGACGCTGCAGCCATCATCTCTCAGATTGCCTTTGATCCAAGCGGGCGGTACCTGGTCACGGCTGGGGACAAACATCTGCGGGTGTTCCACAACGTGGTCGGCTATCAAGCGAACATCGCAGCGATGGAGGAGAAACTGCAGAAGGCAACCAGTGAACCTATGAAAAAACGTCTAGAACATCAGATCCAGCAGGCCAGGTGAGAAACAAAATGATTAATAGGAGTTGCGGTTGTTGTTTTAGTCCACAGGGGGCCTTCCGCCCGTCTGCAGTCATGTGTCATTCCAGTATGAGGCTTTTGAATAGATATAGCAACCGTTATGTGCAGAAGCCTATAGACATGAAAAATTGGCTCACACAAATGAAAGGGCAAACCACAGGCGGTTTGGTTTATTGGATCTGACTCACACCGATATGTTACATCTTGGATCCGACGATCATTCCTCGTTCATACATCGCTCTCGCTGCGTATTGACAGATGAGGGTAAGAAAGGTTAGGACACGGAGGGTTATCAATGTTTTTTCCTGCCCATCAGAAACATGCGCCAAACGATGGACTTACCCATCCTTCGTAGCGAGATCATGAATCATGAAGTTGTTTCGCCATAAACTACTCGGCCGCTGTCTGCAGGGAGACACGACCTCATTGCAACGACATGAAACTGGGATAACCGTCGGCACGATGTGCCATGGTAAATATGTGGTGAAACACAGAGTGGTAGTTAAGACAGAACTGTGGGGATTTTTCCTCCTTACTATGAACGATTTCTGAGACAAACTGGCATTCAAGCAGAAACGACATGGCAGCATTCAGTTTGGCACCCTTCACAGAAGCAGTTTTGCATGATTAATCTGTAGACTTATTAGTGACAGTGGCAGCTTGGCTGCATCTTTCCCATGGAGCTGGGCCTCCATCATCACTTTCATTTCAGGTATAAAGTGATGATGGTGAAGAGACACCTTGAATATTCATATCAGTTTTGTAATGATTCAGCCAAACCACAATGTCAATGTCGGTGGCTGTCCCCCATTTAATGTACACCTTGCGACCTTTTGCTTCCCCCTTGCAAAAAGAAGTGCTGATTAGCATGTATTGTCCATTTCCACAAAGATATGAGAACAATTCCAGCCTAAATCAATGTTAGAATCTGTCAAGAAATGGTAAATTTCAATATTACATTGAGAAGCAGATAGTGTGACACTATTAGTGTTGAAGAATTTGCATCATGGGGACAGTTCCACAATGTTTCCCTTCGAGTAAGGTTCGTTTTATTTCACATTTTATTTTTGTAATCTCTCAAAAATTTGGCAGATGTACCGTACAAAAGCACTTTTCGACGGTGGAAACACTGCATGCCCTTCACTAGCTCAAGAACGTCAACATTGCATGTTGGTCTACAGTTAAACTGGACATGATTTCCAGAAACGTCTGCCCCTCAATAATGCAGAAATAATGTCATCCCCAACTTGTTCGTTGTCAAGGTCTTAATTTTAGTGATATTAAAGTTACAAGGCCCTTTTTGAGATTGCAGAAATTATCACATGGCTGCCAACAGGCAGTCCAGCACCATGACAAAATCAATTCCTCAGTGAAAGAGGTATGGGTGTCTTAGTACAATATTACACCCACAATAGCAAAATAATAGGCATGTGCAAATAAAGATGTAAACCTCAGCATTTGTAACTAAGACAAGTATACAGTGCTTAATGAATATATTTTACAAACCTGCATTCTCTCGCTACTGTGCAAGAGACTGACTAAACCACAGAAATTTGATCAAATGATCTTTGAGAAGAAATAAAACAATTTTGGTTAAGTTAATAATGAGAGGCATATGTATCAAAAGTGAGATTTTAGTGCGTTATCAATTATTTATATTTTCTAGCTGTTTGTTCCCTGTCATTGTTATCTGGGTTGTGTGGTATACTGCATGTACATCATCTCAGCATATTTGCATGCAAATTCAGAACTGTGTTGTACCAGGGTACATCTTGTGTTTGACGGTGCTCTCATAATGATCTCGTCTCGTTCGATGGACAAAGTTCGCTCTGCTCAGTTTCATTCTGCTGGATTTCCGGTAAAAATTTTTTTGCAAATCCTAATTCCGACCAAATGTAAACAATTGCAGAAGGCATTATTTCTTCCAGCTCTTGTTTATTTTTCTGCACTGTGTATTACGCACTTGAAGAAGAGAAACAACCACCCGGTGAGGCCTTGAACAACTAGGTCATCTTTAACACTGGCACCGGCATCTTCATCTGAGAGCTAAATCAGTCTGCAGTCACTGCCCTTTCGGCCCCCTCTCGAGTATAAAGTGGAGATGTAGTGCGAAGATGTAGCACATGTAGTTAAAAATCATGACACCATACAGTGCCTTGGAGGTGCAACCTCAACAGCCTCGTAAAATACATGTTAATGGATTGGCCTTGGGGCAGTCGTGTGTGTGTGTATGGAAACTTGTCCAGTGTATATGGAAAATTTTCCACCATTTTGAGAAGCAGGCAACGGCATATATCTTACTGAAAGGCTAGGCTACATACAGGATGAATGGAAGGTAATTTAAGAGACACACGCAATTGTCTTATGTGTAACAAGCGGTAAAACACCTCATGTTCTTCATTACAGTCGTGAACGCTGGTCACTTTAAAATGTCTCCACCGTTGAGATGCTGCCGCAATTCTGGTTGGAGGTTGAAGCCGCAGTAGACCGAGTCAGCCCCTTAGGCTCAGCAAAGTTAACGTCAAAGGCTGCTCTGAGATATCTTTGAGATTTATCTTACCCTGCCGTTCAAATCCACTGGACATCTCCTTTGGCAGCATGTTTGTCGGAAAGAAACATTTGCACTCTCGTTTTTTTATTTTTCTCCTTTTTTTTTATTGCGATTTCCTTCTGCAGGCTCTCTGCAGTTGTGAAGGACATCTTACCTCTCTGGCAACATAAACTTCCCCAACCTGTTCATTTCTCTTAGCTTTGAGAGCCATTTTTTGTGCAGTCATTACAGTCATAGTTCAGATGGTGGTACCTTGCTGTAATCTGACCTTGGGACTCATGGCTCTATATGAACACATGAAGTTTGTGTACATACATTCCACCATGCAATAATGTCACTCTGTTACCGTACCGCAGTATCTTGCATCTGGCAATCACGTGCATGTACGTGCGGTGTGGGGTTTGTCACATTTCTTGGAGCGCCCATTTACCATTAGCCAACTAGACTAATTTCCTTGATATTTCTTTGTTCACCATTTGCAATTTTCTGAGTGCAAATGCAGTGTATATAATTAGTATCCATGCAGCCAACTGGTTGGCAAAGGGCCTGGTAATTACCAACTCCTTGAACAAACTTTTTGGTATGTCTTGGCCTTTTGGTCATGATACTGCTAGTAAATTTCCCCTAATTGTGTGTAACTTACCTCTGCAAGACCTGGAATATGCCACTTCTAGTGATGGAAGGCATTTTTGATCAAAACTTTCTTTAGTGCCTCTCACTTTGTGCCATATAATATGCGATGGAAATGTGCTTAAATGGTCTGTTTCTAGTCTCTCCCCCCCACCTTGGCAAATTTTATACCACACACCTGGTTGTTATTGATTAACAGTACTAGATTTTCTAATACTTCCAGTGGCTGCTTTAAACTCTTTCCTTCGATGGTTTGTTTTTCTAATTATACCTCGAAGTTTGCCATTACAGCACAAACTGAGAACATTATACTACAAAGTATGTAGTACTACTTGAATGAAACTTCTCTTTCTATGGGAAGTGCCTTTTTTTTGTTTTTAATTTTGGTTTGCTTTCTTTCTTAAGTTTGTGAAGTGTTTGTCGAAGATAAAATAAGAGCATACAAAAGCAAGAGTACACGTTAGCTGATGTATGAACACATATAGTGCACATGTATACTTTCAAATGGACATTGAGTGGTATGCATATACCATGCCATCGTAGTTGTAGTTCCATGCATCTGCAACTTCCTTAGCAACCCAAATATCCCGTGTCTGACGGTTCGATACGTTAGATGGACTAATTAAGCTTTCTGTCAAATCCCCAAATCCCTGTCAAAAGGTGAAATCCTTTTTTTCCCCTTACCGTCCTCTTTCTGTCTTTACTTTCTCAGTTTGTGTGTGTAACTAAAATGAGATAAACAGAACCTAACACGCTCCAGCTGAAATGCTGTCAGAGAAGAACAAGATGCATTTCACACATGGAGTATCTAGTGCAGAGAATGTTGCCACGGTGATAACATTACCCCCTTCTTGTTACTGCTTTGATGTAAAAGTCATGATCCGTTTGAAGGAAAACATTCCATCCGTCTCGGAGGAAAACGAGAAGACAGGAAATTCTGCAAGCAGCGGGAGCTCTCCCCGCCGGAGGAAGGCAGACCCTCTGTTTTTTTGGTTTTATCATCGGTATCCGGCGTGCCTGGGAATCTCATGCACAAGTAATTAAAGGACATTTGCAGCTGGTGAGGAAGGACAGTCATAACTTTCTAGATATGATATTGCATGCTGTCAATGTGACTCACGTGGGCAGAATGTCTCTTCTTGTGGCAGTCGACATCAAACATCTAAATCCCCTCCCTCTTGCAAGCCCTAGAAAGAGAAAGTTTTGTGGTCTACTTGTACTGGCCAGTTGTCTTAACCTCCATCTTCATGTGC